>JAZHYW010018750.1:0-88239 GCA_037355805.1 Ixodes ricinus | reverse complement strand
TATAGGTACCAAACTAGTCGGTAGTTCTGAAGATGCGGCCACGATAGCCTTCGACAGATTTGCCATTTCCTTGAGGATATGACAAATCTCTGCTCTTTCTTCTTTTTTTTCAATCGAGTTCTATTTTTTTTTTTCAAAGGAACAGAAAGTGATGTCGATCCCGTATAAGTAAATTACAGGAGGTGCCGCAGTTAGTCCTCGGTAGTGAAACTCTTAAAGTATAAGCTACTCACCGAGGGCCCTCAAAACCACGCAAAAACAATAGCCAACCACAATTAACATCATTCCCCCGGAAGTTCGGCCATCATTTGTTTTTGTTTACCTCCGCACACCCTGTATACATTAAATATTATCAGTTTGCTTGATTAAACTTCCGTGGTGCATGCACAGTTTACGAAATGAATTGTTGCCTGCAAGATTATTAGGGATATTTTGTTTTTTCGTTTCTTCTTTGCATGGCGCCATCTATGTGAAGTGCCACGAACCTTCCTGAAGCGGACACACAATCAGGTTGCCCATTCAGCACCCGTTTCCCCCTCTCTTGCACCCTGGACACGTACCTGGGGTCCGATTTTGGTCAAGGTGGGAGTGTTCTCGGCCGCTCATTGCACCGTGGCGCTAGAACTTGCGCGTTATCAACCAATGAGGCTTTTCAGATCCGTTCGCCAACTTTGCAAGCGGGCAATATCTAGGCGGGAATATCTCACCCACGTACAAGTAGTGAGAGAAGTATTGTAGCCTCCGATCTGCTTGTTCAGTTCCGCTTCCTCCACCAGTCAATGTCAACTTTACAACTGGAGATTTCAAACGAAGCGCGGGTTGTCGATGGCTTCCAACGTGAAATACAGGACGATCACAATTTCAGCCTGCATCTCGTCTCACATTGCCGCGGCGCTCGCTTCGTAGCAGACGATCAACATTTTTTCTTGGTCTGTTAGCAGATAATGCAGTACAGGCGTTTTCTCGTTCTATTTCCGCCTGCGAATGGCGCCTCGCAACAGACGAACCCGGTCTACGAACGCGCTATCTTCGCTCGATCGGCGAGAGGCAAAATCGCTCTCGGTATTGAAAACGAGCGTCTTTCTCTATCGACGGCGTCGAAGAATGCAGACCCCGATGCGGTAAAAGAGCGGCGGCCGAAAAACAAAGGCGACGGACGCTTGTGGTGGGGAGGTCAGGGGGCCGCGAGAACGCCCCCATCTTGCCGCTCTCATTCATTGCTTTCGGTTAGTGCTTGCTTCTCCCGGGAGAGGGAGAAGGAAGAGAGAGCCCAAATAACGAATCACTCCACAGAACCAATAAGATGGTCGTGGCCCGGACTTGGCGCGCTCTGGACAGCCGCCATGATGAATGATCCGACCGAAGCCGTACGCCTCCGCTCCAACTCGCGGCCGGGTCTATCGGGAGGCCGCGCCCCGCCAGGGGGCGCCACACGCCGCCCATCTCTCGCGCCCCGAACGCGCGGCTCTAAAGCGAGACGCAACAAGCACGTTCTATGACGATGCGCGTGCGCAATATGCGTGTTACAACGTGCTGGTCGAGACTAGGGAGCCTAGATTTGAGAGAGGACGCGTATGTTACTGCGTGCATTGTCGCGTGGCGAGGAGGGGAGAGGGTGGAGAGGCAGAACGAAGCTTGGGGACGCTTGCGGACGATCCTAAACCACGCGTCCTCGATCGAGCAGTTGGAAACACTCTCGAATCAAGGCCCACTGGACAAGACTCGTACAGGGTGTCACTTTTTCGTCGTGAACGTCGGTTCCTCTCGGTGTTTGGAAAGCGTGCCGCAGAAGACGATGACGCGACAAGTTGAACGGAGAAATAGGGCAGCTTGCCTCGCTGTACTTGTCGCGTCATTGTCTTTTCTGGCGCTTATTTCAAATATCTCGTGGAGGACTCGGTTACAACGAGACCAAACAACAAACGCTACGTCCTTATAACTGCGAACCTGAGCCGACTGATCGCTATGGAAGTGCCAACCCCTGGCTCACTCAAGCGGTATAGACCGTCTTTTCGTGGGTGGCGCCATTTTGAATTCTGTAGCGCCATCTAGCGAGCGTCACGTTCCGCAGCCATTATGAGTGGTTAGGAATGTTGGCGAAAGTGCTTTTCGGGGCACCGCCCCCGCGTTCGGTCTGCTGGGTGGTTGGGTGCTCCAAAGGGCTGGGTATCCCACTTAGTGAGCGTCTAGTGTCTCGTGTGCCGCGGATGGCGTTTTTCA
This sequence comes from Ixodes ricinus, assembly GCA_037355805.1. Classification (NCBI taxonomy): domain Eukaryota; kingdom Metazoa; phylum Arthropoda; class Arachnida; order Ixodida; family Ixodidae; genus Ixodes; species Ixodes ricinus. Next base: position 86,019 of record JAZHYW010018750.1, on the reverse strand, counting down.
ACTCATCGAGTGAGTTTCTTTCCCCACGATTATGGCATCCGCCAGTGCGGCGATGCCGAGAAGAACGGCACTGAACGCGCCATTGATTGAAACCGTAGGTGAGCACTCGAAATATTGTATCCATTTACAGCGATTGAATTTCCCTTCAAGTTTTTTTGTCGTTTTAGATGCAGTACAACGAAAATATTTTTGGCTTTCGTGTCGTCCACAACAATTAAATATAATCTCAATCAATCAATTTTATTTCCTCCATCGAGAGGAAGGCAGGAAAAAGCAGCATGTCGCTATTGAAGCCCCGCCTCCTTTACAAGGACACGCGAGATGAGATCGTTGCAGGGAACGATCGAAGGCAGACTTTTATAAAAGTGTTAATTGAGGATCCCGTGTCGACGAGTGTGTCCTTTGTCTTGAACTGAAAACAGCGAAGTCGAGATAGACACGTTGCCGGAGCGAGTCCATCAATGATTCAACGATTCGAAATCGATGCATAAGCATGTTTCAACAATTGAAGTCGAAGTTTTTTTCTCCAGCTACGTTATGTACTAATTTGCAAAAAAAGAAGAACACAGTCGCGTTTCTACGGTCAACATAAGTTCACGACTCTCTGCCATCGCGCAGGAGATCGCGACTAAGAAAAACCGATAGGACTAACCTTTCGACAATTCCCAGCGTCACCCAGCGGCGGAAATGAAGCTTTTAATTAGGCGTTTCATATTATAGAATCGAGGGCACCGCCCCCAGCCCTAGGGTGGGGAGTGAGGGAGGAGGGGAGGGGGAGGGGGGCTCTGGTTTGCCCCCCCCCCCCCCTTCTCAAAAACAAGTTTGTACGACACTGACGGTACCGCGGTAAGTTTAGTGCGCGCTCTATTCACGAAATGTTCCGAGCAAACTTGAGAGGATGGCGCCGGCAAAGCTCTTTTCTGTTTACGGAAGCAGCCCACTACCGCCGGAAGTTTTGGTCATTAGAAAAGCGATAGAGTCTGAAGACATTGCAGCCGAAGTTTACTCGTCGGATCCCGTGAGCGATCCAGATGTCCTCCGATAATATTCTTCCCTCTCGGTTGTTATTCGTGCAGCCTATTGCCGAACAATGATGTCCCGATGACCAGGGGACTGTCATCCTTGATTCCGCTAGCTTAAATAACATCTGAAGGTAAAATAAAACGGAGGGAACCACGAAGAAAACAAGCGAACTGGGACCAACACGCCCGTCCAAAGCGTACATCCGGGTCTTTCGCTCGTTCCTAACTAACCAGCAAGGAGGAAAGCGCCGGCAGCCCTTTCCACTTTTCTCTGTTTCCCTCTTTCAGTAGAACTGTCTATAACCGTACTTCCACGCTTGCTGCAGACACAATGACAGAATTATCTGCGGCCTATGTTCGAAGCAGGTTTCGTTTCGTATACATGCCTCGAACTCGTCTGCTGTCAGTGAGTTGTATGACCAATGATACCGTCCTACAAGGAATGCCTCCGACACTGTCTGTGGGCTGTCCTTTTTATGGATGCAGTAGCAGTGTGACCGTTGTTAAAACATGCGCGTCCTTAAATGCTGGGCGACGACGTTACCACTTGCCCCTTGGAAACGCAATGAAGGAAAATGTACAGGGACTCCAGCGTTCGCTTCCCGGACGTCGACGGCCTCGCTTCAATTGAATTCGTGTAAGTCCGCTCCTCCATCCACCGCATTAACGATCGACTGATCTCATCGGTAGAGATCGTTCACGATACGCTACGAAACGCCCCACCGCTGTGCTCGGTTATCGACTCGTAATTAAAAACAGATTCGAGTCAATAAGCGACCATAGCTGTTCTCATTATATGTTGGCCAAAAGCGGAGAGATTAGCGAATGACCACATCGGGTAATCACGGACCTCCTAGCGTCGCTAATGGACCATTTCGAGGGGCCACGACTCGTTATTCCCGAGATGGGTTTCAACGAGAGATGCCACGCAAGGCGATCGATTCACTGCAGACTCGGAAAGTAACATTCACTGCATTCGCTCATTCGATAAATGCTCCCTTGAATTCATACTTTCGTCCGATTGTTCACTGATTGGTTAGTCGATTCAATCATTCGTTCGTTCGTTCGTTTGTTCATAAACTATAATTCATTCCTATATTCGTTTCATTATTACATGAATATTTTTATTCCACAAATGTTTCGTTAATACTGTCATTCGTTAATTCATTCATTCATTCGATAAATATTACCGCGTGCTTGGCGGAGTTGGCAAAGCATGTGGCCGCTACGCGGAAGTACGGGGTTCGCCCGCGACTCAACACGGTTCTATATTTTTTTATCCTTCTCTATTCTTCTGGAAAGTTCTAGCGTATTCTGGGCTGTCGTCGTGCGTTCTAGTCCCAGAACATTTGTGAACTTCGCGTGTGTATAAAAGCAAGGTTAACGCGGTGCTTTGAGACGTTCGCCTTTCGGTCTCCGACGCAAGATGCCCTTTCTCTTTGAAGGCGTCCTAGCTGAGGAGGTTTCAGAGATTGCCTGAATATGGCGATAACTCACTCTGCGGGCTCTAAGCATCCTAGAAATCCATGAATCATAACGATGCGCGGCCGATTTTTCTGTTAAAAAAGTAATCAAAGATCGAACACACCGAGGTCATCTCCGGCGATGAGAGAAGCATTGTTCCGGCAGCCAGGACATGTGACCAATGAAAATTCGAAATTTCGTTCAGATTCCAAACGCTCTGATCACAAAATATTTACGCTTTTGTAAATTATAAAATCAAATAGTAGGAGTAGAAAAATGTACATTTTTTTTCGCGGGGAGAGAGCATAATACTGAAATAATCCTCTCAAAAACTACGCACATTCTTTTTTTTGTCTTTTCTCTTTTGCGCGGGAGTGATGTGTTTGGTTGTCAGCTCTCGAGCGCTCGCTCGCTGGGTTGAATCGTAGTCCCGGCAGTAAGGGCAACGACCCGCGCGCATTCGAGAGATCACTCCGCGGTTCCACCGGTCGGAGGCGCGAGGATCCTTCGCTTGCTATTGGCTGACAGTGGTCCTGGTTTCGGAACATGCTCTCCTCCCATCGCCGGAGATGAACTCGGTGTGTTGTTATCTTTGATTGCTGTGTGGTGTCCACAAACAGCACACAGCCCCAATAGTGGTACACAGTTCGTCATTGGAAATGAAATGCCGGCAGCCACATAGATCGAAAATTATATGCAAATTATCGACTCCAGTGTACGTCGAAAAGTTGTCACGTCACTAAAATGGTCTATAGCAGATTGGTCAAGCCTGTTAAATTCCATTTGCATTCTTTTTAAGGGAGACGTAGCGTTTCAAGTTAGGGGGTAGAACGGGCTCTGAAGCCGACTAGACCGCAAGGGAACATGGAAACAAACAGTACTTAACAAAAGTGAGGAATCAATAGTTTCGTTCACAACCTTATGTAAAAACATAAAGTCATGTAAACGCTTTCTATCGAGCAAAGTGCGCAACCCTTGTTTTATTAAGTAGTTGTAGTTACACTTGCGCCCGAAATGGCTGTCATAGATTATGCCTATGAAGTGTTTTTGAACGCGCTCAATAGAGCCTGACGCAATGTGGTTGATACAATTCCAAACAATTGAAGCATACTCCAGCTTTGTACGCACTAAGCAGCAAAATAAACGCCCAAGACAATCGGGCGAAGAAAATTTCCTCGTAAAACGAGATATCGCCCCAAGATTTTTAAAAGAGGCATTACATATAGCTGAAACATATATATATTATTTTTTAATTTTAAAGATGAATCAATAGGATGCTTAGAGCTTTCAGGGTCAGTTATCGCCATATTTAGGTAAGCTCAGAAACTTGCACAGCGCACCTTTAAGTTTCTAGGCGCAAGTTCGCCTCATTAAATGTCAATTTTCAGTTCCACGTTCATCTTCTATTTTTATTCGTGGCAATATTTCGTTCATTAATTCACTCATTCATTGTTCATTCACCTGTCTTCTCTAGATTTTGCGACTGCGTTGATAAAGGAACATGTTCCTAAAAGTGAGGCAGTTTTGCCCAAGCAGACGAAACACTTTTTCAGAGATCTGGTGACTGTCAGAAGACGCCTATAGCGGAATAGTAAAACATTGGTGTACGGGTCTATGGGCTCGAATCAGGATCCAGCTCTGAGCATGTGCACGCTGCAGTCTTCCGCAGTTCTTCGCGCATGCATCAAAACAGCCCAATAACCCGACATATTTCGCCTAGAATAATGCGTATCCTAAGAATGAGTCATAATGCCGCGGATGCAATCATGAACCGAAAAGCTCTTAACGTAGTTGAGGTAGAACTTACAATTGTCCTCGTTATATATGTCAAATAATGAAGATAATTATATGCCCAGTCTCGCCTTCCTAAGACTATAGCTTCTTTTGTCCTTTATTTTGCTCTCGCTATTATTTTAGCATGTATTTGTTTTTGTGCACCAAAGTGAAGACCTACTGGTTGTTCTGGGCACTCAAAAATGACCATTATTATTATTATTATTATTATTATTATTATTATTATTATTATTTTATTGTCTCAATGTTTTGATTTTTTTCTATTTTTTTGGCAGTGTGTAAGTTTTGGTGTGCCAGTACCAAGACCGCAAGGTCGTTCCTGGACACCTAAAAAAATTATTCTTGATTCTTGATTATTATTATAATTATTATTATTATTATTATTATTATTATTATTATTATTATTATTATTATTATTATTATTATTATTATTATACCTGGGCACTGTATATTAAAGATTGATTGACTTGTGGATTGAATAATTATTATAGCTGCTTCATATCATACTTTTTTGTTGTCGCTAAACACATAGAATTGCACATCGTGAATCAAAGGAGATGCCAAAGCGACAAAAATAAGAGATTGGGCAACGCGTGACGCTCTGAAGAAGCCGGAAAGAGATCGGCACCCAATTTAGCAGATGCGTTTTGTCGTCTGCTATGCCCACACGCCATCGCGGAGGCGTGTTGCAGACGATCAGAGATGCGTCGGCCCGATTGCTAGTTTCGGGAATCCGATTTGGGCGGATCTCGCGGCAAACGGGATCGACGAGAACTGGCGAGAATCGACCCGACCGTACCTGAGATGGCGCCGAGCGATTAATATACACATAAAGTAGGGAAGTAGGAGTTATCCGCGCCATGGCTCGGAGCTTTCACCTGGATATCTTTTAGGTTTATTTAAATAAGGTGGATATTCTTCGTTCGATCAACTTTTACATCGAGAGCGTGTAAATGGTAGAAATAAAACGCCACCTCATTGTTTATGAACATGCGTTTTTTCCCGCTAAGTATAGCGGGAAAACCTGAGGGTGAAGGATTATCCACAGGTTCAGGTTTTCCCGCTAAATGTAGCGTGTAACACCTTCTATACACGCTACACGCTAATGTAGCGTGTAGCGTTACACCTTCGCTTTTCACTGTTCTTGTGACATCTTTGAATGAAAACGCAGTGCTATACACACCCTGTGTAAACAAATACCTGGACACGGGGTAGAGCAGAATCATTTTGTGGAGAATCTCCCAAGAAAACGAGAGTGGCTTTCTAAGTATTCTTACTCGCTGCGGAAAGAGAAAACTTATTTGTAAACTTATACATCTTTATAACAAAAAAGAATCTGACTATTTTATTATTATTTTTAATCAAGTGAGCTTAGAAATTGAGTGGACGCTTGATGAAAGAGACACTCTACTTCAGAGCGTGAGTCGGATTGAGGACAGACATGCCGACCTTCTAAAAAAGACTCATTATGTTTCCTGTGAAACCTTTCGCTCAAAAAGTGAGGAAAAAAATAAAAAACACGAAGCTCGGACGGGAAACGTTGTACGTGTCTCTCTAAAGAGACTCGACGGCACCGGGCGAAACAAACACTCGAGCTAAACTGGCCATATACTGCGAGGACGAGCAATGACAAAAATACAAGGAACACAACGGACGCCGTAGCGTGCCGCATAAAAACGTCACGTCACGTAAAGGGCATCAAGGTGATGGCAATGGCGATGCGAGTTTGTTTTCGAGGCGCTACCCTGCCCTCCCCAGCGCCATTTTGTAGTCATCCAACGCACTCTCGAAAACTGTCTCCCCAATGTTGGCCCAAATGTCCCTTCTTCCCCCCTCCCTCCCATCTTTCCCATTTTCTTTTGTCTTATTCCCGCGCTTAGTATTACGAAGCGAATCCAAAGAAAGCAGACGACGTAATCGAAAGGAAAAAAAAAAAAAACGAAAGCAGACGACGTAACCAAAAACAGAATTAAAGCCGAAAACGAAACTGAAACAAAAGAGGGTTGCATAAGCACTGAGAGGCGGAGCAAAGAAATGTAGACAACTGGAATTTTCTGGGAGATGTGTTGAACGGGACGGTTTACAAGCATCCTTTCAAACGCGGCCATAAATCTCCATTTTGCTCCGCCCGCGGGGTAGAGGGGTCGACAGTATGAGAGAGGGCGCTGCTAAAATCCATGTTACATTTGTATATCTTTTTTTTTTCTTGCGTATACTTTCGTTTTTGTGCTTCCGGTGGCATAGTTTTTGCGTTCGAAGCCCCAATGTTCTGTTGTTTTTTTTCTGAAAATGGCGGTTGTCTTCTGGACAAAAGGCTTCGCACGTAGTAACGCCCCCAGGAAGCATTACAAAAAGGGCGCATAAAGAAACACAATAAAACATTCGCCATCACTATCGTCTTTCTTGGAAAACGCATACACACTTCACAAAAGCAAAGTTTCAGTTTCGAAACCGAAACTAAAGAATTCAAACTGCCGGTCGCTCTTCCGTATAGTGGCGTATAAAACAAGCAGACGGCGGCGATCCGAACAAACAAGGACAACATTTACCGGGGGACGTGAAATCGGCGAAAGAGATCACGTGATCGCATTACAAAGACGAGCGAAACCAATAAGAGCGATCGGAGATACGAGGCGACGAAAACCGTTTCTATTTCTTTCTCGATCTAATCCGTACGTTTTTTTGGTTGGAGGCCATTTTCCAGTTTATCTATCGCTTTCTCGTTGTTTCCTTTTATTTAGTCCTGAGCGGTTCTCTATCGCGCCTAACGATAATGGCGGCGCAATTGACATCGCCCTCCTCTCAATAAAAGAAAAGCACGGGTCGTAAAACCAGGAGTCGGGGTTCCAGGGCTCGAGTGCAAAGTAGAACCCCCCCCCCCCTTCTTCCCCATTTATACGCCATTCGACAAACGGTTCTTGAAAGGAGGGATTCCACTTTCCTCCGCGTCCCTTATTTATTTAGGCAACAGTCCGGCATAAACCGAACAAAAAGCGAACAAACGCGATACACGAAGAAGAGAAACAAGGAAAACACGCAGAGCAAAACAAACGAAGTGTCGTCTGCCAGCAAGGCTGCACGTCGTCATTGTCTTCTGCTGCCGAAAAAAAAAAAAAAAAAAAAACAGAAAGGCCGAAAGTAGGCATGTCGTTTCCTACGAACCAAATGTCGTCTGCTCGCGGAAAACGAAACAAAAGTATACATGAAAACGCGGGAAGATGCACAAAATGGAGGATCGCGTTTACGATTTGGCTCGTTTTGGGTCGTCGGATTTTATGCTGTCGTTTACGATGCTCGGGGAGGGTCGGGGACCCGAAACACTGAGGGCGTAATCTTTTCGCCACCTGAAACGGGTTCCGATCGTACGGTTTATTATTATTATTCGGCGCTTTCGTCGCGCATTTGGCCCTTCTTCCTCCCTCCGCACGTCTTTGCACATTACCGTTGGAAACGGTTTGGAAGAAAGGGCGCCCGTTTTACACCTGACTTGGGAGCGAGATGCTTTACGATCATTCTCCACTCAAATTCGAAAAGAAATAGACGCGAAAAAAAAAAAAAAGAATCGGGGAAAGGTTTGAAGAGCACGGAGGAAGGCCGATCGACACTCTAAATTCCAGATTGGCGCCAATAGAGCACGCGTGACGCGGCGAAAACGACCCAAAGGAATTGAAAATGGCTCCTCCGTTTGCTGGCGTGAGTCTCAGCGTCGCTTCCCTAGCAATGTCGTTTAATATTTTGGTTTCTACTCATCTGTCGTCATCCTAACAAGCCTCCTTTTCATTGGTGGCTGGTCGGAAGGTTTAACTTGTGACTTTCAGTGGTGTTCATATTTGGCATCTTCGATTTAAACCCCCACTTCAGGTCAAGGTTGCTAGACGAACGCTCTCGACCTTTAAATGTAATTTGCGGGAAAGCTATCCCGGATGTGGGAAGAGCTGATTCTGGGTGGAAACGCAGAAGAATGCAGAATGCACCCTGATAGGCCTCGCACGATCCCATACTCTTTACTACTTGGTTCACCATTCAGCTTACAATGCGGTGGAAGCTACGTGCTAGTAGTGCCACTCATACGTCTCTCTTTCGTCACGTGATCAGGCTCCCAGACATGCGCAGAGAGGCGGTGGTGACACACCGCCGACTGCTTACGACCGTGTGCTCTTGAAATCTCTCGCGACGAGAGAACACACTGGCGCCATCTGTCGGGTATAGCCGCTCGCAGTTTCCGCATTTCCTATCCTTTCGCGCATTACTCTTTCTTTTTTTATCGTAAAAAATAAACTTTTCACGATGTTATAAACAACTATTTCTCCTAGATGTTACGTACATTTGATCTCTAAAATTCCGCAAAACCTTCGCTCAAGTGAAATGCGGTTCCAGCGTCACCTCGTAGATGGCGCCAGCGTGTTCTCTCGTCATAAGAGATCGCAAGAACTCGGTCTTAAGCAGGGGCGGATTCAGAGGGAGAGGGAGGTCCGGATGTCCTGATCCCCTCTTGGTCAGCAGGGGGCAGACATGCGGGGCGTCGAGAAACGGGAAGGGGGGGGGAGATCTAAACATACGACACACGCTGACCAACACCTGACACCTCCCCCCCCCTCCCCCTCAAGAAATACCTGCGTCCGCCCCTGTAAGCAGACGCGAATGTGTGAACAGGCTTTAGCTCCCACTGCACCGCCACCTTATAGGCCTGAGTGGAGTATGCGCCTGCAAGCTCGTTTTTGTTGAGTAATTTCTTTCTCGAATAACTACTGACTGAACTCTCACCATTCAATGAAACGTTAATATTGAGACATTAACACCAACAGCCGCGCATTTTACTATAGTGCCAGCAGACGAAATTTGTATCCCAAATAAGCTAAAAAAAGAAAAAAAGAAAGAAAAAAGAAACGGTGCCGTTACGGGTACCGATTGCCCAGCATTCTGCTCGGATGCTTTTGAGACTTTCCACGCATCTATGCAAATCATGACAACAGCCGCCGGCGTATACGAATGCTGCGCAAAGCCCGCAGCATTCGTTCTCACGGCTATCGCAGAACCGAAGCCCAAAGTCGCAACAGAAATCCTCGCGCAAATACTCTCTGCCGTCTCGCAAAAATTCCCAACGAGAACGACGTCGGCACACGCGACGCCGACGTGCATTAGACCGGACCGGCAACGCGCATGCGTGAAATAAAACCAAGATGGCGCCGTTGAAAGAGGCGGTCGTTACACGCGTTCTCTCGTCAGCCCTTTCGCTACGACGAGGGCGAGGGCGTCGTTGTGCGGCGGGGAGGAGGCAGGGCGGTCGAGAAAAAGGGGAATGGGACGGAGTTAAAACAATAGTTTCATTTGGGGAAAGCCCGATTAGCATATGCAAATAGGGAGGAACGGGAGCCGCCAGCGTCGCGAGCTTCCCGACAAATGCACGCGCAAAGCCGGGACACGGCCGCGAAGGAGAGAGATGGGGAAGATTGGGGAAAGAAAGGGGAAAGGGTGGGTTCTGCGTAATGAAACTCGGCTCCCCGAGAACCTAGCCTCGTTACTCGTACTTTATGCGCAGTTCGGGCTGTGTGTTTCTCATTGGGAGTGTTTTTTTTTCTAAGTTTTTTTTTTCGTTTCTTTTAGGGATTTAGATGTCGATGGCTATGGGTTTGAGCCCCGCCATGCATGGTTCGTGCGACGAGAATGCGCGAGATCTCTCCCGTTGTTAGCGTGCATAAGTCGGCGAGAAAGCAAGAGGAGACGAGGGTTGAGCCCGGAGGGTGAGGGGAGCTGGCATTAAGAACTCTTTGGAATTAAATCAGTTTTTGATGCCGATGAATGCGCGCATTCGCGTCTCGTGCGACCCTCCCGCGCAGGACGCGAATGTGCGAGATCTCTGTCGTTGTGTTAGAAGGTCGAAGAGGGTGAGAGCGAAGAGGGATCGAGTTAAGAGGAGAAGAGGGTAATCGAGGTCCCTCCGATCCTCGTATGCGTAGTGAGAAAGGTGGCATCTCGAGCTTCAATCCAGATTGGCGCCCGTTGCTCCAAAAAAGTAATTAATTAGAAATATAATTACTTGGCCTAAAAGGTAATGGATTACCGTCACAAATTACGCCTCGTAAAAAAGTAATTGATTAATTACTTTGCTACTTTACTCGATTACTTTTGCGTCTCTCCAAAGAAACACGGCAACGTGCTACTTTCTCGTTTTCCCGAATATGTCGTTTTTACGAAGCGGCAGCCGCTTATAATATTTGTCCTCGTTATTATTTCCTCGGTGTTTTTACCCGTTCATTCGTCGATAACTGTGGCAATACTGACACACCTCGTGCGCGTCTTCTTACAGTATATGTATCGGGTGTTTTCACCTGACGTCAATCCGACATTTTGTTATTAGTTTGTTTTAGAGCGCAGCTCGTAGACGTCCGTTTCCGGGTTTCGCGGCGTCGCCGTCGCCGTCGGCGTAGCCGGGCGCGTTGCATTTTGGGAATAATGCAACCGGGCGCAACCGCGCGTTACATTATGGGAAAATTTACCCGCTAAATTTATCGGAGAAATTTCCCCGCTACATCTCTCCCTCGGCGAGATGTGGGCTGAGAACTATACGTGCCGTCGTAGACGTTCCCCTGTAACTACATACTCGCTATCTCATCAAAACGTAACAAAAATACGTTGCTCCTTCTTTTAAAAAGACGCTGTGGCTAGCGTTACGTCCGGACGGAGCACTGAAACGCGTATACCTAACCCCTCCTCCCCCCCCCCCCCGCCCTCCTCTCTCTCCCCCGTGAACCTAGGGAAGGCGGAGATTCGGACGTAACTTGGGTTACGTCGGACGTAACGCTAGACACTTCGTTAAAAAAACCTAGGTCGTTAGTTCGTTACTTGGAACAGTAAGTAAGTACAAGTAGAGCGTTGCGTGCACTTCCGCGTTCGATTAGAGCTGCACTGGACTCCCGGCGCAGCCTTTCTTTGTACGCTCGTGCGTGCTATTCCCTGCCGACACGATGACAATCTGCGGACATTGCTGCAAGCACGTCGGCTTCGTCTGGAGGCAGTTTCTCTGTGACCGTCGTAGCCTCGCACAGCGTCTCTCTCGTACGATGTATTAGAACGAGGCTTTCAGTAACAAAGAGGAGAACCCACACCTGTCGCGGTCAATCGTTTCAGCGATGCCTTTTTCAGAAAAGCAAGAGGCTACGTTGAAGAAGTAAAAGAAAACAAAGATGAAAATACCTAACGCTGAAGTTCTTTTATACGGTCAAGCCTACAGGAAGCTGGGACACAAAAATGTACGATGAAACGAAACTTTAAAATACTTAAAGAAATAAATAAAAAAGACATTCAACCCCCGGGGGCGGGGGGGGGGGTCCGGGAAGGCCGAAAATCGAGCCTAAGTGGGGCTAAATTGCGTTACTTCTCCCTCGGACGTTGTAAGAATGGCCGGCCGGACGTCGCTTCCTTTTTCTGTTTTTCTTTTGTTTGTCGTCGTTATTGGCTGTCCCTAAAACCGTCCCCCTTTTCGTGAGTGATGAATGATCCATTCTCTCCTCGCCCAGGCATTGCGGTGTTGTCCGTAACGACTCTTGGCGGCGATGGTATCGCGAGGTTGACGTTGATGGCCGTGGCGGCAGTTGCGGTGGTGGCGGTTTCTCGCGGAACTCAGGAACCGAAAGTTTAGCGCGGAACAGCGGTTTCGAAAAAACATGTCGTCTTCGCGCCCCGTAAAATGAACGATCACACTTGGTTTCTCCTTACGAGGGAGAGCAGTGGACGAGCCATTAAAGCCAACCCAAGCAGCAGAGATTGGGCTAATCATTAACAAGAATGGCTTGCGATGGTCCTTTGGCCAGTCGCCAGTCAGTGGCCAGCTATTGGACGATGACTGGCATGTATCTGACCATTGGCCAATGGTCCACTGTCCATCAGCCATCGGCCAAGCATTGGCCGATGAATGGCCACTCGTTGGCCATTGACCAAAAGACCGTTGCCAGCCATTGCCCAATGCTTGGTCAAAATCCGTGCTCCTTCGGAATCCAACGGCGTGGTACGCTGTAACGTGACCTTCGGGAAGGTCGCGTAATGCCACGTCTCTGGATTGACTGGGATGTCTTGTAGTCCCGATGTCTCGCCGTCGGCTGACATCGAGGATCAGCGATCTCTGTCACGTGTTTTCGAACCCGCTTTCATGGCGTCGACTTTGTACCGCCAGGCGCCGTGAAAATCTGTTCGAGACTCCCTGGCGAGCGAACCTGCAGCCACCGCTTTCCGTTCTGGCCACTAGGTGGCGCCGATTTCTCTGGAGTTGCCACCATAGGGGGCCATGAGCCCCAGCTATGGGTAGGATATCGTTTGCCACGAAGAGCATTTCAGGCGATGCAAAATTAATCTGCCGAACGCTCTCTGCGAGTATAGGCGCTTGACCACAGAGCAGACACCATATATGTTCGCTAGTGGATGCTCCCGATAGGAGAGACGGAAGTAAATTCAAACTGAAAGAACCATTCCCGGACGAATGCTCTTTTACACGAAAATGATTGCAAGCCCTCAAGTATCCGTTGTGGGAGTGAGGAAGGAGACTAGAAAAGCTCGCAACCGGCTTATTTCTGCTCCCCTCCGCTGTTCCTCCTCCGAAGCCCAGCTCGTGCGATTGAGACGCTGATCATGTATCTCATGTTGACGTCCGATACCCAATCCTTGTGTTAATCGGCAGCTGATAGTCGAATGGCGGATCTCTACACCTCCCTCAAACATCGCCGAGGCGCCGATGCGGCCCTCCGTTGGCGGATATCCATACTACCTGCTACGCTTAGGACGAGCTAACGACAAGAAATGATAAAATAAGCTTAATGTTATAGACAGCGATCAACACGTTTACTTCAAATACTTCGTTGTAAGCAATGTTTTCAAACTAATTTATATTCTAACAAATATGTTCATAGTTAGTTAGTCAATAGTCGCACATTTCACCGGTACCTACAAATAAGTTATATGACTAACGAAAGTGTAAAATGCACGTTCAATTAAAGCGCACATAATCCCCGAGTACCGCGAAGAGGATATACCGTCTCGGTCCCCGACTGCGAGCGCCGTACATTGAAAAGATGCAAAGAAACGACCGTATGGTTCTATTGCTTGGAAGTGATTCCTTCCCGTAATTAGTTACCCCCAGTATCGTGCGCGGCAGCGGGCGGAAGACAACAGAAATTACCTATTCACTCGTCATATCCCGTAAAACATGACCTATTAAATATCACAAACCAACAATTATGCGTGTGTGGCAGAATGTATGAGCGAGGTTTAGTACCGCGTACACGAGTGAACGCAAGGCAGTGTACGTTAGCGTATCGTGTTGCACACTGCGCGTAGCCTAAACTAGGCTCTTTGATTCGCGCACGGCGACGACGCGCATTCGCTATGGGTCCGAGCGCAGCCGACGCTACGACCCGTTGCAGCCAAGCGAAAGAGCAGCGCCAAAAGGCTATACGGGGAGCAAGTCGTCCCCTACTTGCACACGCGAGCTGCGGTGACATCAGAATGACGCCGAGCTCTGATTGGCTTTGATCGAAAGGACAGTGGGTAGACCTCGAAGCAAGCTGCTGCCGCCTCGAGGTCTACCCGCCATTACTGCCACTACCCTTCAGTCAGAGCCAATCAGAGATCGGCGTCGCTCTGGACGTCACAACAAGCAAAGAAGCAGACGGACTTGCGCTGCGCATTGTCACGGCCGTCGTCGTCTTCGTATACGTCAGAGCCAAGTCAAACGTTTAGATGGTGAAAACGACGTTCGGGTTTGATCTAACACCAAGTGTATGCACAGAATAATCTTATCGGTTCTAACTTGTAAGAATGTCTCGCTTCATTTCCTTCGCGTCCCGGCTTCGCTTCCGTGTCTGCCACTTTTTATCGGCAGGAAGCAGAGAAGTTCCTTGTCCAGTCCACGTGCTTCGCTTCGAGGTGGGCTCTGAGGGCAGCGGCTAAACGTTTACCGCGACGGGTTGACAGCATCGGAGCGAATTGAATTGGCACCGCACGAAGAGAACGCGCATGAAAGACCGAGTGAGTATACAATATTGCACAACTCGCTAAATCTCCGCTTCCACTCTTTCCGTAAAGGGCACGCATTTCCCTCTATGATTTGCGTCATCATCGACACGCGGTGATGATTCATTTCTTGGAGAACGATGTGGCGTATTGAAGATGAAAGTGTTTTGGGTAGATCAGCGACACTTTCGATGAAACGGCACCGCTCGAAACCAATGTCAACTCGGGATCGTCTAAGCGCAGCGATGCTTTAGAGCAGGCGTCTCCAAACCCCGGCCCGCGGGCCAATCCGGCCCGCGGAGGTCTTACGACCGGCCCGTGACTGAGCGTGGTCCTTCCACACTCTAAATCTCTGTAGCGAATATATAGCGAATAAAAGCGCTTGTAGCGAATATATTCGCTGTTGTAGCGAATATATTCGCTACAACAGCGATAAAAAGCCGGCTTCCACAGTCCTGTATTCGCTACAGACACAAAAAAGTAAAATAACAACAAAATGTTGAGCAACCTAACATACAAAAATAGGTACGTAGCGAATGAATTCATCAAAAAAGATACAATCCCTTCGTAGCGAATATTTTTTCCCCACGCTGTAGCGAAAAGGATTTTTCAAGGTTAAGCGACCTTGTTTTCTTTACATTTTGCGTTTTGGTTAAAATAGATCGGTAGCGGATGAATCTTAGAGCGCACAGCAAAGCCCATGGCGAAACCTGACTTGTGCTCGAAAACGAAGAAACAAAGAAGTAAAATCTGCGGCCAATTGTTCTTTCTGATTACTTTTTTGTTTTGTTTTTGTTTTTGAATCTTTCACCGTACCGTCGGGGGAGGGGAGGGAGAGGAGGGGGACGAAGAGTTGGCTGTAAAGAAAGAGCCTCAAGCCGACAGAAAGAAAAAAAAAACATGCTACAACACGACGCCACGACGCCGATCCCGGGAAAACGCCAGCCAATGGGAAGTCATAACTTTTCAAAAGCGCGGGATGTACCAAAAGAGAGAAGCGATATTCAGACGAAAGGTGCTATAATGGAGGTAACAAGTCGTGACCTCCGCGGCGCTTTGCGCGGTGACTGTGCTGAGTGTCGGTGCGAGCGCTACGTTAGAACGGTTGAGTTAGTTCAGCTTGCCCCGGACATTCCACTCGGTGCTTGCATGGATTGCTGGCACCGCCCGGTTTCGCACAGTGAATTGGGTAAGTTTTCACAGCTCATTTCTTTACCTCTGATTTTGCAAGTATGTTTGTAAAAATGAACTATCTTCTCGCCTAGCGAAGGTCTGGCGGATATAAGTAATTAGTGTTCTGGAATCCGTTCGCGCTTGTGGAAATGAAGTGAACTAGCTGAACCTGTTTTAAAGTGGTGCGACGTTTCTTCGATAGATTGTTTTATCGCAAGGCTTTCCGCGTTCGTTTCGTCGACACTCCTCGCGAGGGTTCGTCGCAAGGTGTGTTACGGTCGCATTTCGTGAACACATATCCTCCTGGGACGAAACGTCGCAGGAGGATATGTGTTCACGTAACGAGCTTCCACGAAACCATGCAGTGTCGACGAAACGTGTGTCTATGAAAAGTTGTCCGCGAAACGCAATCCCACGAAACGAGTTTTGATGAAACGATAGGGACCCGTTCTAAAGCGTTTCCAGAGTCCGCACGGCCTGGAAAATTGAGAGTTCGCTGTCTTCATAACTGCGCGAACCCGTCGACTGGGTGACAGAGAGAGAGAGAGAGACGTCTTTATTGTGCCATTCTGGCTTAAAGGGGTGAAGGGCTACGTAGGGTGTCTAGGTCAAAGCCCTTAGACACCCTGGATATGTGCTCCAAGAGGCGACGCTGGGAGAGCTTACAGTGTGAGGGGTGAGTGAGCCATTCTTTCCAGGTGGTGGGGGGGGGGGTGTAGGGAAAGAGTGTGTGTTGGTTGGGGGGGGCGCGGAGAGAGGAGGGTTTGGGAGCGTGAACAGCTCCAGAAGATAAGTTCAGAGGTAGAGCAGGATGGGTGGGTGTCTGGGGAAGTTTAGGATGCGGTGCATAATATCTGGGGTTGGGATAGAGTCGGTTTAGGCTTGTTGTAGGGTGGCGGACTGCGATCGGGAAAGGGAGAGGAGGAGGAGGTGATGCATGGTTTGTCTTCGGAAGCGACGGAGGGCACGTTTTTGGTCCTCAGGCAGGTACTGGTTTGGCCAGGAGATCGTAGGCCCCGGAGTGAAATTGACTCGGGCGAGCGCGTTTGCTCGAACGTTACCTGCGATAGCTCCATGGCCAGGTGTCCAGGTGATGCGGAGGAACATTTGTGGCCTCAGGTGGAGGGCGGTAGTTATGGTGCAGAGGGAAACTCTGTAGATACCGAGTGCTTATACGTTTCCGACGCTTTGCTGCGAGTCGGTTACGAAGATGTGTTAGAGGGGGAGGGGGATAGTGTGTAGAGGAGCTTGATGGCATCGGCCATTGTCTGGGCTTCAGCAAGGGAGGCGGTGGGATCGACTGAACGAATTCTAAGGAAGCAATCATGGTCATGACAAAGGCTTTCTCGTGAAGGGCTCGGTGTGCTCGCATATAGCTTTGTATCGGGTTCGTATCGTTTAGCCGAAACACTTCTCATGGCACATTTTTCTTGGACACACGCTTCGTTTCGTCGAAACTCGTTTCTTGGCTTTCTTCTAAAATCAAATCCGGGTGCCGCGTACGTCGGTGAAATGAACGCGGGAAACCTTTCGATACAACGAACTATCGATGAAACGTTGCATGTCGACGAAAGGATCTGCCGATGAAGCGTAGTTTCATCGAGCTGATTGCCACCTCGTCGTGCCTCCTTTTCTTTCGCTCGGCAATTATTATGGTAATTTTATATGTGTATGTCCTTTTTGTAAAATTGGTTTTTATTTGCCGATAAATTATTTGTTTTTATTGAACGCTACTTTATTTTCTTGGTAGTACAACTGTGTACTTGTGGAGAGAGAGGAGAGAGGCGGGGATAATATCTACAAAGTTAAAACGTTTTGCTGACAACACTTGAGTGCGACCATTAGCTTGTTCCTGCAGGTTCTCATCACTGTGCAACGCTTTCGTTACGACGTAACTTAAGTTCGTAATACGTTACTACAATCTTCGTGATAATTTACGCGGTTGAGTGACGGGAACGCCATTTTGAGGTGCCAAACTTAATCGCGCGGATTATATATACTATGCTAACACGTGAAATGCTTTATCAGAACAGGTACACGGTTACTAAAAGTTATATGGTACTCATTCTAGCGTCAGACCTGCAAGAAGACAGCTTACCTGGATGCAGTGGTCCTGACCCGTCTGCAATGGCTATAGGTAAACAGCTCGATTGAAATGAACTCTCGTCTTCTCAAGAGAATACCACAAGCACAGTCACGTTTCCTTATATGCATATATTATTTCTGGAAGCTCACCAGGATTCACTGTGCCAATATTTTAAGATCAAATAAAAATGTTTCAAATTGTTTAACCTTTGCTTCGCGTATCTTTTTGTTACGTTCTTTTGGCTGATTTAGTTTAATGCCTTACTTTTCAGTACCTCTTGAATGCCAACAGGCTATCAACAGTTACACAAACACTGAAGATCCATATGGTCTACCTTGTATACGGGCTGTCTACCAACCTGGCAAGCAGTAAACCTGTAATTGTCAGCGAATTTGGCGAGTTTGAAAAGTCGGGGAATATCCACCTCGCATTCAAGGAAATTGAGCTTTTCTTTCTCTGAGCTACCGAAAATTACGCGCGTGTGGTGTGGCATAATTGCCTGCAACTCGGCTGGCGTGCCGACGCAAATCTCTGGAACTCCGATCGCATCCTCTTGAAACGCTCGCACTAAGATGAGCTTCTATCCTTGTGCTCGTACTAAGATGAGGTGCTCTTCTTGTGCTCGCGCTAAAAGATTTATTCAGGATGAAATATCAAAGAATAGACTGACAAGGTCGTATGATATAGTGATTGGCCAATGCTTTGTTGGCCGCCAGATATGCCAGTGTTTTCCACATATAAACAGTGCTTAAGGGTCCAGATACGTCCTGTCCCCCTCGGAACCAAGCAGGGAATTATGATAGAGTAGGGGAAACCTGGAAAAGTCGGGTAATTTGAAAGCACCATATTGGTAGACACCCTAGTATAGTGCCTGGAGGAAGCTGATTAAGTACACTGCGCGAACACGCGATCGCTGTGCTTTTTTTGTCCTTTTTAAAGCTTAAGGGCTGTCTTCAAAACTAGTAGTTTGTTGGAAAATGGTTTTGGGGCGCACTAACCTAAGCGTTCATATTTTATACCCACAAACTTCCAAATAAAGTATTAGATTTTTTTGTTTAACTTCCGATTAAATGTGTAAAAACAGCAATAGTGATTAAAATATATTAATATACGCTAATATATGTACTCTGGCTACCTTTAATGTTTAAGGCAGTTGTTATGACGTGGTGCAAACTTTTGGATGCCCTCCCCAAAGGAGGCTTCCGCCAGGGTTGACAGCCCTTCCAAAGAACTGAGTAAACAAAACAATAGTGCTTAAAAATATTTTATTACACACAGAATGTAGATACATACTCTAGATACTCCTACAAGTAATACCCACATAGAAGTCATTATGACGTGGCACGAGCTTTTGTATGCTTCCTCCCTTTCGTATGCCCTCCCTTCTAGTGGTAAAGGGGGTGCATACGAAAACTTCTGTAATGTCATAATGGCTGCCTAAATCTATGCGATGATTATATGGTAAAGTGGCTAGAGCATGTATCTGCAATCTGCATATACAAATATCTTTTAATCGCTCCTTTTCTCTTCACACAATTTGTCGGAAGTCGAAAAAAAACAGCCCTGGTACGAAAAATTTCTGATGTACCCGTGCTCACAGTATCCAGGAGTTTACATACAGCAACATATTGTGTCTAAGATGACATAGAACGATCCGATGCGCTCACTGCCAACAACCGCCTGTTAAGTGACCTAATGTAGTAACGAGGCATGTCCTTCTTTCATAATGTTAGATGCAAAAATAGAGCATCCTATGTGAAAAACCGTACCATTTATTTTTTGCTTCTCACGTATTCTTGAAGCTTTTAGACAACCCCGTGCTTAGGAGCAAGAAAAGTTCTAGCTGTAGATATAATTCAGCTTCATTCATTTTTACCGTCACTAGCGCCGTCCTCAACACTTAAATGCATGCTATCATTGCTGCCGACTGCATCACTATATTGAAAACATATATGTTCAAGGTTTAGTGGATGACGTTAGTAGCCCTATAAAGGAAGGGTTCAATTTGTATCGAATAAGGTTCGTAGCGGTGAACTATTCTGTAATCAACCCAGATAAAGAAGTATCTAATGTGACCCAAATAAAAAGTCTTCGAGGTGACCCAGATAAAAAAATATCCGGGGTGACCCATATAAAAGATTTTCAAGGTGACCCAGGTAAAACATTTTCGAGGTTACCCAGATAAAAGTTCTCCAAGGTGACCCAGATAAAACATTTTCGACGTTACCCAGATAAAAGTTCGCCAAGGTTACCCAGATAAAAGATTTTCAAGCGGACCCAGATATATTCGCCACAAATATATCCACCACGAATTTGCAAAAAAGTGGTGGATAAATAGCGGATACATCCGCTACCGGGTTTAGAGTGCAGTGAAGCCCGTCCCGTGGCCCGCTTCCAGCAAGTCCGCTGTTCCTGGCGCCCAAAGTAAAGAAACGGCGACGCGCACCAGCCGCGCAAACTAAGACACCACGAAGAACGAGAAGAGACTGCCTCTTGTAACGCAGGTCCTCTCGCCATTTTATTCATTGCACATCGAAATTACCAGCAACACTATTCTTAGTCCCCTCATTCATACCTGTGTAACTAATCGTATGCTGCTATTCTCTTTCTGTTGCAGCATATATTTTATGACAGCATAATATATGACTATTGCATATTGTCAGCAGCAGTTCTACCATTTTGATTAGTGTCGGGCCCTTTGTGAACACGCCAAAGTTCCTAGGCGCTTCGACTCATGAGTTTTATTTGTCCCAATAATTGTGTAATGTTATTCTTAGCTAAATTACATTTTAATATAAAGTACATGTATTCATGATTGTCTTAGATTCTTTTTTCATGGCTACCCTAAACAATTTTGTATTCAAATGATTATATGTGATATTTATTTGCTGTTCCCTTATTTGTATTTACTTATTTATTTCCCGGCCCTCGAGACCGCGACAGATCCCCTATCCGGCCCCGTAGCCAAAAAGTTTGGAGACCCCTGCTTTAGAGTGCGGAAGTGCGAGAGACACTAAGCTGTTGTGCCCGTTGCCGGAAATAAGTAGCGGAATAGTGTTATTCGCTAGGGTGTCGCCTTATCGAGATCATTACCGTCCTCCAAATTTGACAAAATACCGCTACCCTTACTTCCAATATTTAACGAACGTTACTTTTGCGCCACTCTAGATTTCAATGTTATTTGGGAGGCATTAGTAAAGCTCCGTGTTTTCGATGTTCTTTTTCTTTTCCAAATTGGATTTTTTTTAGTGAGTAGAGATATGCTTTAAGAAGTACCTTGTGTTAGGGTTCCTCTTGCCCTGGGTCTAAGTTGGGAACCACAAAAGGGCGCCACAGAGCGAGAAATGGAGTTAGTTTTCAGCGATGGGCAGTACTTTAAACACAGGTATTTGAAATAGGAATTTGATTTACTTTGAGTAGTTTGGAATTTCGTATTTAACTTAGGCTATTGTATTTGAGCATTGTATTTAAATACAAGAAAATACCATTTCTACGACTTGCATATTAAATACTGCC
Organism: Ixodes ricinus; assembly: GCA_037355805.1. NCBI lineage: Eukaryota > Metazoa > Arthropoda > Arachnida > Ixodida > Ixodidae > Ixodes > Ixodes ricinus. The sequence continues at coordinate 64,962 of JAZHYW010018750.1, read as the reverse complement.
CAAATACGACGGTGGGCACTGTTGCTCGCAATTAAATTCGATATTAGGCACTCTTCGCGATGGGAGTCGTAGGTAGAAATATGGAACTCGCTGCGCTTTGCTCGTAATAAACATGGGAGGAAAAGAGAAGTGTAGAACGAGGACTGAACGGGGTGGGCAGAATTATTACATTTCTGGTTGACTGATTTAATTTCTTAGACGTCGCATTAACGACATCTTGTTTGATAATAATTTATTGCTTCAACTGAGCATTCCAAGCTATACTCGTGCTAAATACATTGTTTCGTTATGTTGTACAGTCCTGTCTTAGGACAAGCACATTGCATTTTTAAAGCTGCAATTTTATTTAAGCGCTTGATTCATCACCCCTGCTCGCTGCTGTAACCTTCACCAAAAATAAAAAATAAAACTGTTGTAAGAAAATAAAAAAAAGATGCCCATAAATGCGTTAGAGAGCAGAGCAATATCAGTGACAGAAAATATGGGGGCTACTGCTTGACTGCTTGAGAAAAACGACTCATCCGGTGTAAGGAGAAAATAGCTGGTTACTTTTGAGCTGAAGCAATGCGCTCCTTTTGAAACTCGGTAACAAGTAACTTGCTTAGTCACTTTTTGAGCGAGTAACGGGCAACGGTATTTAATTACGTTTTTTTGTTTTTTTTTAGTAACGGGATTTAGTTTTACGGTATTCCAAGAGGTAAACCTGACGATTTGTTGCTTTCAGGGTTCCGGGCAATGACACCTCCGAGTAAACAAAAATGGTGCACCGTGGTTGCCGCATTAGGAACAGCCACCATTCTGGCAACTCTCGTCGCCGTACGCACAACGTCCACCGGCACTTGGCAACGTCGAGCTCAAGCATGGCGTCCCGAACTCCTCCAAAGACCCGAGGTTTTGGAACCCCGAGGAAACGCTGCGCAAGGGGTACGAGGCAGTGCCCTTCCCAGTGGAAGACACGGGTCCCCTTCCCACTGCCTACTCCACCGCCGAAAGCTGCGGTAAAGAACCCAGGTACCCTCTTCTAAAGCACGATAAGCTTTTTTAACCGAACACCTGGCCCTAATCCTAAAATAGGGAGTTTTTCGTAGATCGTTTTTGCCGTCCCGAAACGCTCTCCGGAACCCGCTACGATAACCGGAAGCGACTTCTTCTTTGCGGAGTGCTTAGCGGAGGGGGAAACGCGGTTACGAAAACTCCCTAATTTTTATACGTCTGTCCATACCTCTGTGCATTTCTCGCTAAATTTAGCGGAGGAAATCGACGTCAGGTGACCTAAAACACAAATTCAATTTCCCCGCTAAATTTAGGGGGAACTGTTATGTCAAGTGGCCAGACGTCACGTGGCCCATACCGTATATACGCCAATTCAGTTTCTCACGCTAGATTTGCCGGGGAATCGCGTGATGTGACGTATGCACCAGAGTCAGTTGGCCCGCCTAATATAGCGGGAAAATAAACGTAACGGACGTATACATAAATTCGGTTTCCTCCGCTAAATAATAAAATATTGTCATCATCGTAGGATTTCCCGATACTGTGATGACGACTGTTCGATATCTTCTGAACAAATTTAAACGATCGCTCTCTACATGCTGCGTTTACTTCATCGTAGGTCTTTGGGCACGGATCTAGAGGACGTTGCCAATCGAGGAAATGAAGCGAGGTATCTGTTCTTCGTTTCCTCGGCTCCGGGACACTTCCGCCACCGAGCCATCCTGCGCAGCTGCTTGGGAAACAGAAACTTCTCCGCCTACTACCGGTGGACGAGCGTCTTCTTCGTCGGGTTGTCCGCGGACAACGCCACGGCAGAGCGAGTTCGCCGAGAGGCGTCCCGGCACGGCGACGTCGTGGTGCTGCCGTACCAAGACACCTACAGAAACCTGACGTACAAGTTCGTCTACGGCATCAAGTGGGCCATCGAGAACTGTCCATTCGTCGTGTACGTGGTAAAACTTGACGACGACTTCGCCGTAAACGTACTCAAGATGATCAACTATCTGGAGGAGGCACTTCCCAAAAGGGTGGATTTCACTGCCACGTGTTCAGGAACGGTTTCGTGAACCGGAACGTGACATCCAAGTGGTACCTTTCCGAAAAGGAGTATCCCAAGAAGAAGTTTCCGCCGTACTGCGCCGGAGGTTGCGTCATGTTTGGTGCGGGCGCATTGCGAGGTCTCTACGCTGCCTCGTTTTCGGTCCCTTTCCACGGCATCGACGACGTCTACGTTACGGGCCAAGCGTCGGTCATTGCTGGCACTCCATTGAACCGGCTGAATGGGTCGTACTCGTTTCACGGAGGCTATTGGTCGGGAGTGGCGTCTGGGAGGATTCTGTTCAGTCACATACACGATGACGAGCTTCGAGCCAGGCGTGGAGAAGCGTCTCGGAAAGTTTGGCCAAAGATATAAAGGCGCAGCAAGTCCGCCAGGACGAGAAAGAGCTGATCGACGAACAACTCATGGTGCAGAGGCTGCCGGCAGTCAAGAAAACCTAGAAGACAAGGCCTGCACATGACGTCATCGTTAGTGGGTCCCCAACCGAGCCCCCATGCGGCCAACACGCCGAATCTAGGCGTCTGTCTCCACAGTCCCTCTTGGCGTCGCCACCTGCTAGCGTCACGCTCGTTGTGAGACGCAGCAAAACGCGCTGATGCAAGCTAAACGGCGCAGCGGGGAGCAACGATACGCGCAATGAGAACAGGGAACGTGCTGGTAACTTATTTCGAAACGTTTCAACGTTAACTTAATTCAGAACAGAAAAAAAGATGCTCCTAGGAAATCGCTTTTTGGTCCCATGGAGACGATACGATTTCATCCTAACCACTTCAGAACCTCAGGGCATGGCTTACTGCCCTTCTTGCATCGCGATTGGTCCTTCTTTTCGGGCAATGCCGCAGTCTGATTGGCTGAGGAGCGATGATGAGATACTCGCCACGCCCTGTCGTTCTTAAGCTGTCGGTAAAACTTTCGTAAGAAGCAAAGCCACGTTTACTCGCTAGTATAGACTTTTTTAATGTTTGCAAAATCATAGTCCCGCGTGCGGTCTTCACAGCTCCGCACGCGCGTGTTCATCGCTTCGGAAAGCGAGGAAAGCACGCGCAATACGCACGAACAGTCAAGATGGCACTGGCCACACACTCTTTTTGGAAAGGTCTATAACAAACGCTCGTTTTCTATTACCGCGCGCGAACACTCCGCGGGGCCGAATAAAGAAAATGTTACAGAAGTTGGAGCTTATTCTTACTTACCTTTCCACCCAAGTCGGAACGTATACTCTAAGCTCGCATCAATTCAAGCGTAGCTGTGCCGACTAAAGCCGCAACGATATCATGTTCTCAGGGCCTGTTTTTGTCCTATCGCGTAAATGAAAATAAACTGATTTCGCCCAATCTTAAAGGGATACTAGAACGAAATTCCGGCGCTCAATTTTTGGTCTATATGTGTTCAAAAGAGCAGTATCACATCGAACATACCAATATCTTGTTAAAAAAGTCTCGAAAAGGAATTTTAAAACGAATTAAACGATTAGCAAAGAGCACCTGGTGGATGTCGCTAACGCCTCGCTTGTAATGCCCGTCTAGGAACCTTGACAGCTAGTGACGGTGAGTGTCTCGCCTCCGGCCACGACGAGAGAAGAGGGGAAGGAGGAACTCCCCTCTTCCCGAGAATGCCTTTTGTGTGTCGCAGAAGTCGCTATTGTCCCCTACAAGATTATAGAAGATTAACCCGTCACTCAAAATTCGTACAAAAGCAGCCGCTTCGGTGGCTGGAACGACTAGGCCATCCTCTCGACGTCAGCCTCGCCGTAGCTTTGCTCGTCCCGAGACGACCTACGTCACGATTGCGTTGTATGTCACGTGGTCTCCGCTGGGCCTTCTCCGAGCGCTTGCCAGAGTGGGCCGTTTATAACGAAAATACAGCCATCAGGCTCAAAATACAAACGTGCGATTGTCATTTACGGATATTGTGGATCATATTCAATCTATTTTTGAACACGACGGGAATATTTCAAATTTCGTTGAAGTATCCCTTGTGGTTCTCCTTAGGGCCACTGCCTTTGGGAGTACCACGTTCGCGGCAAGACGTTCTACCGCGAAGCGGGTTCGTACTCGCGTGGCATGCTGCTCGTCGAGCGCAATGAGACACCAGTCACGTTGGTAACGGTGATAAGCTCTGTTTATTTACAATGGAAAACAAATACAAAAGAAGCGGCTATAAGCTGGTGAACGCCGTCGGAGTGGAGGTCGCCCACGGCCGAACGGTCGTTCACAAAGGTACAAAGGACGGGGTAAACGCTCACTGGTGCACCGGACGGTTCCCCGTTGTCGCCGCCGCCGAAATCCCAGAAAGAAGACCCAGAGATCCCGCTGTCCGTTGGTTTTAAGATAACAGCGGGGCGAAGTGGTCAATCAAGGAGCGACACGTCGATCTCCTTTCTGCGGGGGTTCGTTACGGAATCGCCCTAAAGGGGAGAGGAGGAAGCCACTCACGGTGGTAAGCAGCGCCACCTCTCGCTACGCCAGCGCGGCCGCCACGGCGCGCCAAAACGCTGACGCGACAGAATGTTGAGGGATCACAATCCCCACACCCTTTAAGGGCAGACCCGCTCTTGGTAGCCAATAGATGGCGCAAGTAGTAGGGACGTGCCGGTGTCCAAGGATTTTGGAGTTCACTCAGTTTTCTCGTATCCGCCTTAGACCCGTTACGTCGGAAAAATATAACCTAATTTTTTCCGACGTAACCCTCACGCCTGCACCGCTTGGCTGTCGCGTGACTACGGTCACAAAGAGAAAAAATCATGTCCCTTGTCGGTAATGCCGAAGCACATGTCAGTGAGGTGCGATGGCTGGATTCCCGTCCCCGAACGCGCACGCGATGGCCTGCGGGATGCACGGGCGCTCAATCAATTCATTACGGGCTTGTTCTCGAAGTCCTGCCATACTGGGACACGGGCGCGTATCAACTCATCGAAGGTACCTTATGTGATGAACAGGGCCCATACATGAGGTCACGTGCTATCTCAGATATCATGCCCCGCTTGTGTCCGAGTGGCGGCGTCTCGCTTTGGAACTGCAGCCATGTGCCCAGCCTAAAATAAAGTTGTTCCGTTGGGCACGACTTAATTATAATACTACTACTACTGCTAATACTGCTACTATACTACTTCTACTACTACTGCTACTAGCAATAATAATAATAGTAATAAAAATAACAATAAACTTTATTTAGAATATAAATATGGTGGGAGCTGAAGAAAAAGGCTGTACAAGCAGCTTGACGGGTCTTCGACTCCCTTATACAGGCACACAGCAGATGAGAAAAGATCCTGAAGCACACGCAGGTGTTTTGAGCACACGAAAGGTGTTTTCTTTTTCGAGCTCCCACATTCGTGGTGCCCACGTCGCGGCCTCCGTGATCGACTAAAGAAAACTACTCCTGTTCGAAACACTTTGGTGTAGAGAAATCCCGACCGGTGAGATCGGTGGCGTGATTGACAACCTGCTTGCGAGCAATGGAGGGCGAATATACACTCACGATCCTTTTCGTACACAAGGCCGTGCTGCGAACAGCTACAGAAAGCGCACTTTCGTAGAATCTTCCGCTAAAAACAAATTTCCAAATGCAAAGCGAAACCAGTTAAAGACACCCGAGGAAAAAGAAACACATTTTGTTTTATTCTTATTGTTCGCGTCCGAAACCGAAACCAACCAGTGGATCCAATCTAGTTTGAAGCTCGGGAACACTGACAGCTGCGTGCCTGACCCTCCTTCGCCCTCGCCCATCTGCTCGGCGCCATTTTGTTTATATATCTCGCTTTACATCTCGTTTTTTCGTTCGTCTCTGGGAAGAGAAACGCGGAGGCGTTCCACCCTCCCCCCAGACTCCCGCACAAATCTCGCCCTCCAGACTCGCGAGATCACGCGAGACCCGCCTACTCTCAATCCAGCCGCAACGCGCGCGCGACCGTTTTGCTCGACAACGCGGGGAAACTACGGTAGGCGGCGCTCACGTCGTACATCACAATTCACCCCTCTCTTCCACCCCAGTTCCCCATCAGCGAAAGATAACCTCGTCAACAGTGGGTTAGCGTCACAGTTCCAGTGGAATTCTGGAGCACCGATGAAGGTAACAAAACAAGGAATGGAAAATGCGAACATCTTTATTCCTTCCTTTCAAAGCTCCGCTTCGAAGGTATATTTCAGCAGGTCGTGCCAAGCGCCCCCTAACATGCAGTTGAGGTAACATTTTGGTAGGCTAGCAGGTATGAACGAAGGAAGGAGGTGAGGGGTCGTTTGCGCGAACTATGGCGAAATTTCATGCAAATTGAGCTGGTTGTTTGATGTAGGGGGACGAGGAAAGAGAGGGGCTTAAACGCCAACTAAAAATATATAAAAAAGATACCCACGCCCACCAGGGAAATTGCGAGCACCGGCAAACTTCCGACGTTGATTACCGGAACGGGCGTCAGGTGGCGCCACCGTCGGGGCAGGGCACGTCTCGATGGCGATGCGGAGGCAGCGCGCGTGCCGAGTGGGAGGGGCACACGTACCGTTTTTGGGAGCATGGAAATCTGGAACCTAATGTCTCAATTTGGTTCCGCGAGAATAACTTGGCGCAAATGCTTGGATAGGGCGTGCGCGTGTACGTGTTTTTTCGGGAGAAGCGAGCGGAGTATGAAATAGTTTCGCCTGGACAGGCGCATCGGGTGCACCGGTTTATTTCCCACGCAGGTTGGGAGGCGCAGCGGAACTCTCGTCCCCGGATATCTGTCTTCATTTCCCTATCAGGAGGATTTATTTCATTTGAACGCTTTTCAGAATGTAATAGACTAAGTATAGAAATTTCGGAACCTTCGGCAATAAGTCCATGCTCCGCTTGAAATCAAGTTGTGGAGGACCAGGACTGCGAGCGCGGGTACTTTAGCAAGTCTAGGGTACTTCATGCGAACATAGGAGATAAATTCTGGACGACACAATGCAATAATAAAAAAGAAAAAAAATAGTCGCCACGGGGTTTAGTAGTTGACAGTCAGTGATTAGCGTCGCAACAAAATAGAAATGAGTGTCGAATAGAAAAATAGCTTCGCTTCTTGATTCAGTCAAAAGAATTATCTAGAAGTGACTTAGAAGGCGCATTAACTTTTGTGTAGCGCAATCCATCAGTGGACCTTACGTCCTCGCATATCGTCACATTTCTAACTGCTAATGACTGTTGCCTCTTATAAGTGAACCAAAACTACTGATACCAACGACGAAGCATACAATAATAATGATAACGACGCCCTGAACTCTAATTGATGAGAGGCAAAAAAGTTGCGGAGGAGGACTTTTCTTGATGTCCTTTTAATTGAAACGGTGATTAGGGCCGTTTCGATTCCATTACCGGGACTCCTTGTCAACGGATGAAAGAGCGCGGCGCAAACAAAGTCTGGCACAACGCAAAACAAAACGGGAATGGAGCACAAACAAAGGCGAATTAGCTTTTGCCTTTTCATCCGATGTTAACGCACTTAATCATTCATCAGTACAGCCCTCGATAAGCCAGCGGCCTGCGAGCGAGCGTGGACTACCTGCAGAACCTCATTTCACTTTCAGATTCGGTTTTGTTGTCACTGCAACGGTCCATTCTATTAGGCCTAACGGGTCTCGGCGAAAGTCGTCCATTTTTCGACGAATCATAAGTGCCACCCCCAGCCCCCGGTGCACGCTTGTTGAACTGCAACAAAATGAACATTGATTAATTCGTTGATGGTCTGATTGATTGAAAGCGGACTCCGAACGAAAGCAGACGACGCTCGGCGTCGTGTCGTCTGCGCGGAGTCGCGGGAGCCGCTTCGACCGTTACCGAACGATCGACGATTACTCTGGACTCTTAGCGGACCGCGCATCTGCATACGCGCAGTCGCCATCTTTTATCTTTTTACCTTTTTTTATTTATTATTAAAGAATAGACCGAGGTTAAAAGTGATGTTAGTGAAAGTTTAAAAAAGGAAATGAAGATATATTAGAACAGCGCACTCCGTTCAATATACAAACGCGCAGTAACAATGTTGAACAACTCGAGCGAAGCGGGGACTTGTTTCATAACAAGATTAACGATCATGGAGCTAATATCCGTCTTGATACATGACTCTCAAAAACATTCGTTAATATTGAAGCTTGCAAAGGATATTCCTAAAGCAATGCGAGTTTCAGCCACTGCTTTAAGCCCCGGCAGATTTGGGGCAAATAAATAGGCTGATCATGACGTCCCGTTTCGGCTGGGACAGTTCCGTTCTATACTCTGTTTCACCTCATGATGTACCGCAGGGAAGGCTACGAGCGCGAGTTCCTTGCTCTGGGGCACATCTCGGCGGCACAAGCTCTCCTGCATCAAGAGCAGCTGCCAACACTTATGAGCTCGCGCTTCTATCCTTCGCTGCGGTTCAACATAAGGTGAAACGGAGTATAGAGATTCCCTTTATCTTAACCGAATGAGTGGAAGAAAACCGAAAAAAGTTCGCTTGCTTCAAATGTGCTTTTATCAAATAAATCGTACAAGAATAATGTCGCCTCTTACAGAATACATTTTCGGCTATTTCTAGGATGACACGTCTTCCGATCCATTTTGTTCGCATAGAGACGTGGGCAAGCATTGGTTGTCGAATTATCTTCTCCCGTGTTTAAAAAATGAGGAAGCAAGCTTGTGTGTCTTCTTCCCTCCCTTTTACCCAGATGTCCCGTTTTCTACTCGGAGAACAACGGTCATTCTACAAATAAACAATTACTATTTTTAGCCCCTCACCAAGGCTGTGACGACGAAAATGGCTGCTCAGTGCGCATCGGGGATGGGCAAAATAATGCAAGATGTAAAATATTTAAACAAAAATGAATTTATTTACTAATTCAATGACTCTTTTTAGAAAAGTGTTTCAATTCAAGCTACAATACAACGAGAGTAGTTGATAATGCTCCAATACTTTTTCAAATACGTTTTGTTCTCAAAGATTGGCCTCTTATACTTAAATTTAACCCAGGTAAAATTACTGTGCCGAAACAAATAGTGGAGTTTATATATACCAAGAATGAAGTGGCTAAAAATAATGTTGCAGCCGTATAGAAGAATTTTCTTTGTCATAACTTCATAGGGAAATGCAACGCGAGGGAAAACACAGTATTCACTGCATGATTAATTTCAAAGGCTGAATAATGCTTTAAAACTTTTTTCAAACAAGATGCCGATAATTCGATGATTAAAAAATATTAAATCACTCGAACAAAAAGGTAATACTTGTACTCATCCCATTCAATCCTTGTTCTGCTCTTCCAATTTCTTTGTTGTCTCTTCCGCGCAAAGTGCAGCGAGTTTCATGCTCTTTGCACATGAAGCTCGATCCACACACTCGCGTTGAGTCCGACAGAGGGAGAGGTTGCTATGGCAACAGCTGCGTCGGCTTTAGCAAAACTGGTTTTTACCCGGGTTTTAATGGACCCGACGCAGCTGCTGTCGCGTAGCAACGCAGCTCGTTGTCGTAGACTCGACACAAGTGTGTGAATCGCCCTTCACTTCCTTCTGCCAAGAATGCACACTATTGTAATTGATTGGGAAGAGCAGTGCCCACTATTTTATTTGAGGCAGTATTTGAAATACTCAATTTTCAGCATTTAAATACAGGTGACAATTACATTCCCCAGTATGTAATTAAATACAAAATATGAAATAGTCAAAGTATTTGAAATAAGTATTTTCTATACTGCCCATCCCTGCTGAGCATGCACAAATAAATAATAAATAAGAAGAAAAAAAACGTGTTTTCGTACATCACGGTAGTGCGCAGATTTGAAAATGTATCGCGATTTCGATACATTCTCAAATCAACACTTATTGTGTTAGCTTTTATGAAACATATCTTCCTTAACAAACAAATCACAAACTGCAGCTATTTCTAAAACCCAAAGTTAGAACTAATAGGGGAACTCAAGAATAATCCTATCGTATCCCGGATGTCTCCAAAAAACATATTTGCATTTATCAGCTGGCCCATCCAATCCCTTCCACGCTTCTTTTAAAGACATGCTAACGATTACCAATTCAGTTGTAATCTAGTGCAATAACCTTCGTAATTTGTGTCGTGTGTACTGGCTTCCTTTCTTTTCTCGTTTAAATTTGTTGGCCCGCTGCCTGAGTGCTGTATGGGTGGTTGGGACATCGTCAAGTGATTTTAATCACCTTTTGTCTGCTTCGACGCCTGTGTCAAAATGAAATCATGTCAAATCAATCAATCAATTCACTTTTGTGGGCAACCTCGCTTTCTTTATGAACAATCAGATGGTCTATTGACGTTTACAAGCTAGTCTGGCCACCGTGGATGAAAACATACTTTTGGGCGGCAGTCTAGCGACCCTATGCACGCCTTAGCAAAGCTTGACTAGCGGACGATCTACGCATGTCAGGAGCAAGATGGTAGCGGCCCACACTCTAAGAAATCGAGAGTGTTTGCTCTCCCACAAAGGGAGAGCACTGCGATCTACGAGAGGCGATCGGCCAATGACCGGGCTGCTTTTTAAGCCTGTCTTCGCTATGGCACTGAGCATGGTGTTTAACCGTCTTCAGTGGCCAGGTCGTTTCTCGGGGTCTAAGCATATCATTGGCCCCTCAGTACATTGCAGCGCTCTACCCTCTGCGGGAGAGTGGAAGCTCCAGATTTCTTGGAGTGTAGAGACCATACTTGCGAACGCCTGTAGACAATTTCACTATTCGCCTCCTGTGTTGCTACCGTTTTTTTCCTACTGAGCTACTGGGATGCGGACCGCGTTTCGAAAATGCATGCCATACCTCTCGTCCGAAGAAAGATTGTTGGCTACGCGTGAAACTATAACCCAGAGACAGGAGATGTCTTAATAGGTCTCTGGAGAAGGGCAAAAAGGGGGACAAGGGACAAACACGAATCTCCAAACACAGCTAGGGGACTGCGTCGAGCTGACCGAAAAAAATCCGCGCGCACCAGTCACCTAGCTGTGTTTGGAGACTTGTGTTTGTCCTTTGTTCCGCTTGTTCCTCTTCTCCAGGAATTATTATCACCATTCTTGTCCAGCTCGCCTGCACCTTTTGCATTAATTGCTTTAACATAATAACCTTAAAATGCAGGCCGTTCACCCTTGTTGGTGTTAGACTGCATGGTGGCAGCTGTCAAAAGTCGTTTGCTCTACTGACGTCTAACTACCGTGTTAGCTCAGTTGGTAGATCGCTCCACTGGAAATTGAGAGGTTCCTGGTTCGATACCAGGAGCCAAGCTGATTTTTTCGGTCGCGCACCAGTCACCTAGCTGTGTTTGGAGACTTGTGTTTGTCCTTTGTCCCCTTGTTTCCTCTTCTCCAGGAATTATTATCATTATTCTTGTCCAGCTCGCTTGCACCTTTTGCATTAATTGCACTTATCATCATAACCTTAAAATGGCAGGCCGTTCACCCTTGTTGGTGTTAGACTGCATGGTGGCAGCTGCTAAAACCCGTTTGCTCTGCTGACGTTTAACTCACGTGGTTAGCTCAGTTGGTAGAGCGCTCCACTGGAAATGGAGAGGTTCCTGGTTCGATACCAGGACCAGGCTGATTTTTTCAGTCGCGCACCAGTCACCTAGCTGTGTTTGGAGACTTGTGTTTGTCCTTTGTTCCGCTTGTTCCTCTTCTCTCGGGAATTATTATCATCATTCTTGTCCAGCTTGCCTGCACCTTTTGCATCAATTGCACTATCATCATAACCTTAAAATGGAGGCCGTTCACCGTTGTTGGTTTTAGACTGCATGGTGGCAGCTGTTAAAACCCGTTTGCTCTGCTGACGTTTAACTACTGGTTAGCTCCGGTTGGTACAGCGCTCCACTGGAAATGGAGAGGTGCCTGGTTCGATACCAGGAGCTAGGCTGATTTTTTCGATCGCGCACCAGTCACCTAGCTGTGTTTGGAGACTTGTGTTTTGTCCTTTGTCCCGCTTGTTCCTCTTCTCTCAGGAATTATTATCATCATTCTTGCCCAGCTTGCTTGCACCTTTTTGCATCAATTGCATTATCATCATAACCTTAAAATGCAGGCCGTTCACCCTTGTTGGTGTTAGACTGAGTGGCAGCTGTCAGAAACCCGTTTGCTCTGCTGACGTCTAACTACTGGTTAGCTCGGTTGGTACAGCGCTCCACTGGAAATGGAGAGGTGCCTGGTTCGATACCAAGGGCCAGGCTGATTTTTTCGGTCGCGCACCAGTCACCTAGCTGTGTTTGGAGACTTGTGTTTGTCCTTTGTCCTCCTTGTTCCTCTTCTCCAGGAATTATTATCGTACTATTCTTGTCCAGCTGGCTTGCACCTTTTGCATTAGTTGCATTATACATCATAACCTTAAAATGCAGGCCGTTCACCCTTGTTGGTGTTAGACTTGGTGGCAGCTGCTAAAACCCGTTTGCTCTACTGACGTCTAACTCCTGGTTAGCTCAGTTGGTAGAGCGCTCCACTGGAAATTGAGAGGTCCCTGGTTCGATACCAGGACCAGGCTGAATTTTCTTCGGTCGCGCACCAGTCACCTAGCTGTGTTTGGAGACTTGTGTTTGTCCTTTGTCCCTCTTGTTCCCCTTCTCCAGGAATTATTATCGTCTACTCCTGTCCAGCTCGCCTGCGACCTTTGCATTTAATTGCATTATAATCATAACCTTAAAATGCAAATCTTTCACCTTGTGGGAGGTAGCTGATAAAACCTGTCTGCTCGTTTGACGTCTAGTCCTGGTTAGCTCAGTTGTTGGCAGCTGCACTGGAAATGGAGAGGACCTGGGTTCGATGGCCGAACCATGCGGATTTTTCGGTCGCGCACCAGTCACCTCCCAAGCGGCACGGATTTTGGCAAGCGATGGTCAATGTCTGGCGATGGTCTTTGGCCAGTGGCCAGAGAGTCGCATCCACTGGACAATGCTGAGAGGTTGGCCATGGTTAACGGCCAGATAAAGGCCAGTCACCGGCCAGTCTCTGGCCACTGCCAGGTTATTTGGCCAAGGATCATTGCCAGCCATTGGCCAGTGACTGGCGACTCTAGCTGCTGTGTTTGGAGACTTGTGTTTGTCCTTTGTCCCCCTTGTTTCCCTTCTCCAGAGATTATCATCTATTACTCCTGTCTAGCTCGCTTGCACCTTTGCATTTAATTGCATTATAACATAATAACCTTAAAATGTAGGCCGTTCACCCTTGTTGGTGTTAGACTGGTGGCAGCTGCTAAAACCTGTTTGCTCTACTGACGTCTAACTCCGTGGTTAGCTCAGTTGGTAGAGCGCTCCACTGGAAATTGAGAGGTTCCTGGTTGGATACCAGGACCAGGCTGATTTTTTCGGTCGCGCACCAGTCACCTAGCTGTGTTTGGAGATCTGTGTTTGTCCTTTGTCCGCCTTGTTCCCCTTCTTCAGGGAATTATTATCGTACTAATTCTGTCCAGCTCGCTGCCACCTTTGCATTTAATTGCATTATACATCATAACCTTAAAATGCAGGCCGTTCACCCTTGTTGGTGTTAGACTGGTGGCAGCTGCTAAAACCTGTTTGCTCTTCTGCCGTCTAGCTCTGTGTTAGCTCAGTTGGTAGAGCGCTCCACTGGAAATGGAGAGGTTCCTGGTTCGATGGCCAGGGCCAGGCTGGATTTTTTCGGTCGCGCACCAGTCACCTGGCTGTGTTTGGAGACTTGTGTTTGTCCTTTGTCCCCCTTGTTTCCCTTCTCCAGGAATTATCATCTATTAATTCTGTCCAGCTCGCTTGCACCTTTGCATTTAATTGCATTCTAACATAATAACCTTAAAATGCAGGCCGTTCACCCTTGTTGGTGTTAGACTGGTGGCAGCTGCTAAAACCTGTTTGCTCTACTGACGTTTAACTCCTGGTTAGCTCAGTTGGGTAGAGCGCTCCACTGGAAATTGAGAGGTTCCTGGTTGGATACCAGGACCAGGCTGATTTTGTTCGGTCGCGCACCAGTCACCTAAGCTGTGTTTGGAGACTTGTGTTTTGTCCTTTGTCCCTCTTGTTTCTCTTCTCTCAGGAATTATCATCATTATTCTTGTCCAGCTCGCCTGCACCTTTGCATTTAATTGCGTTATCATCATAACCTTAAAATGCAGGCCGTTCACCCTTGCTGGTGTTAGACTGGTGGCAGTTGATAAAACCCGTTTGCTCCACTGACCTCTTACTCCTGATTAGCTCAGTTGGTAGACCGCTCCACTGGAAATGGAGAGGTTCCTGGTTCGATACCAGGACCAGGCGGATTTGTTTCGGCCGCGCACCAGTCACCTAGCTGTGTTTGGAGATTTGTGTTTGTCCTTTGTCCCCTTGATTCCCTTCTCCAGGAATTATTATCGTGATTCTTTGTCCAGCTCGCTTGCACCTTTACATCAATTGCATTATCACAATAATCTTAAAAATGCAGGCCGTTCACCCTTCTTGGTGTTAGACTGGTGGCAGCAGCATAAAACCCGTTTGCTCCACTCACGTCTCACGCTTGATTAGCTCAGTTGGTATACCGCTCCACTGGAAATACAGAGGTTCCTGGTTTGATACCAGAACCAGGCGGATTTTTTCGGCCACGCACCAGTCACCTAGCTGTGTTTGCAAACTTGTGTTTGTCCTTTTGTCCCCCTTGTTTCCTTCTCTAGGAATTATCATCTACTACTCTGTCCAGCTCGCCTGCACCTTTGCATTAATTGCTTTAACATAATAACCTTAAAATGCAGGCCGTTCACCCTTGTTGGTGTTAGACTGGTGGCAGCTGCCAAAAGTCGTTCGCTCTACTGCTGTCTAACTCCCGTGTTAGCTCAGTTGGTAGATCGCTCCACTGGAAATGAGAGGTTCGCTGGTTCGATACCAGGACCAAGCTGATTTTTTCAGTCGCGCACCCAGTCACCTAGCTGTGTTTGGAGACTTGTGTTTGTCCTTTGTCCCCTTGTTTCCCTTCTCCAGGGATGATTATCGTCTACTACTCTGTCCAGCTCGCCTGCACCTTTGCATTAATTGCTTTAACATAATAACCTTAAAATGCAGGCCGTTCACCCTTGTTGGTGTTAGACTGGTGGCAGCTGCCAAAAGTCGTTCGCTCTACTGCCGTCTAACTCCGGTTAGCTCAGTTGGTAGATCGCTCCACTGGAAATTGAGAGGTTCGCTGGTTCGATACCAGGACCAAGCTGATTTTTTCAGTCGCGCACCAGTCACCTAGCTGTGTTTGGAGACTTGTGTTTGTCCTTTGTCCCCTTGTTCCCCTTCTCCAGGGATTATCATCTGCCACTCTTGTCCAGCTCGCCTGCACCTTTGCATTAATTGCTTTAACATAATAACCTTAAAATGCAGGCCGTTCACCCTTGTTGGTGTTAGACTGGTGGCAGCTGCCAAAAGTCGTTCGCTCTACTGCCGTCTAACTCCGTGTTAGCTCAGTTGGTAGATCGCTCCACTGGAAATTGAGAGGTTCCTGGTTCGATACCAGGGCCAAGCTGATTTTTCAGTCGCGCACCAGTCACCTAGCTGTGTTTGGAGATTCGTGTTCGCCCTTTGTCCCCCCTGTTTCCCTTCTCCAGAGATTTTTATCGTTATTATTGTCCAGCTCGCTTGGTCCTTTGCAGTACTTTGCCTTATTATCATCACCTTAAAATGCCGGCCGTTCACCCTTGTTGGTGTTAGACTGGTGGAAGCTACTAAAACCCGTTTGCTCTACTGACCTATAACTCTTGCATGGTTAGCTCAGTTGGTAGAGCGCTCGACTTGAATTGGAGAGGTCCCTTGTTTGATACCAGGACCAGGGCAGACTTTTTCGGTCGCGCGCACCAGTCACGTAGCTCTGTTTGGAGATTCGTGTTTGTCCTATGTTCCCCTTGTTCCCCTTCTCCGGGGATTATTATCTATTATTCTGTCCAGCTCACCGTGCACCTTCGCATATTGCGTTAACAATAGGACATGTTTTATTTGGGGCACGAAGCACTGGAACAAAATCTTGGTCCATATCGCGAACGCCCCCATTTCCAAGAATCTTTGAGAAACTCGACGCTGCGAGCCCAAAAAAGTTCGATTCTCAGAAAGAAAAAAAAGAAGAAAAACACACGAAACCGGAAGATCTAACGGAGTTAATAAACCACGAAACAATAGGAGATATATAAATAAATAAATGAGGAGATCACAAAGGGGGAGGTAGAAATACGGAGCCCAATCGATCACCCTCGCTAGATGGCGCCACCGAGAAAAAAAACTAAAAACAACGGAAACAGACAAATTGGCCCAGGCAGCGAAAGAGAAAAGGACGGCCCGCAAGAAAAACGGGACAAGTTGGCTTAATTCGTCCTCTTAATGGGGGCTTTTATTTGCATCTCGGCCCGCAGGGAACTAATTGGCACGGCGGTAATTAAGCTCCCCGGGACGATCCGTTACAAAGCCCGTCTTGCGCCGCTAAATGGGCATCCGTCAAGGGGAGGAAATGATCAAGGAAAACATAAACACGGTTCGATGCGCCACAATGTTACCAGACCAAGACTGAAAGAGGAAGGTTGCGGCCGGGGTGCCTGAACGTTCTCCTTGTTACACTATTTATGCATGATACAAAAGACGCGAGCGAAGCATTGCTAATTTCTCTCAAAGAAAAAACGACAACAAATTTTTTTAAAACAAATTTTAAAAAATGTTGTTGTATGTTGTATTTTTAATTTTAAAAAGTTGCGTGGGTTTCATATGAATCCCCGAACGGCCTCTGAGTGGATCACGGGTCTGTGACGGACAAATGTTTGAGAATAGCTGCTTAGAAGACAAGGGGGGGGGGGGGGAGAGTGCCCTTGGTATCTCTCGAGCGCCGCCGGTCAGTGTTTGCCATGCCCGTTGCTGGCTGCTTCAGGGGGGGGGGGGCGCAAAACACATGCCCCGCCCTCCACTCTAGAAAGTTGGGGCAAGCGCCCCCTCGCCCCCCGCCCCCTTCCCCGGTTGGTACGCCCATGTGAGTACAACACGACTCACGAATTAGATCTAACGTCTGCTAAGCGTTTATTTCGGAGTGGGTGAGGTCCAATCACTCTTGGATAATAGAAATTGAAACGAGGGGCTTTGTACTGGTCAGGTCCCATGTTCACAGCCTCCAAACGGAAATAAATTAAGAAAGGTGATCGAAGAATCAGTTCTCATCTGCCACTGAGATGCGGAAGTGACGCTGCAAGATGAAAAACGGTTTCGTGACCGCACTACGGGTGAGTTCCGCTCGCAGATCTCGAGCGCTCCAAAAGCGCTCCATTTTGAGCGCGCATATTCCGCTCGCAGATCTGGCTCGACTTGGTCATCTTCCGCTCGTAGATCTCTGGCAGCTACCGCCCCGTGGAGCGCCTCCAACTCCGCCGAACTTGATCTGCGGGATTCGAGAGATCTACCCGGAACTTGACAGAGCGCCACAGAGCGCGCTACGTCATTTCTCCTCCCAGGATGGTGGCGCATGCGCAACGCGGCGTTGCCGGCGACCGGCCGCGCTTCCTCGCCGTCGACGAAGGGACGGGGGACGGTGCCGAGTCGGTCGAGATGGGTCTTCTTGGATGCATCGGTTGTTTTCGCGGGATTGTGACGGCTCTGACGCTTCTACCTCGCGTTGAAAGCCGGGACAGGAGCGTGACAAATCGGAAGCGCTGACATCTGTGATCGTGAGAGGAAGAACGAGAAGTAGAACGGCAGAAAATCGGAAGGAGGCCGACGCAAGGTTAGGCCTGTTCATTTTGCCGCCACTGATTGCTTACTTTTTTACGCTGCATGCCGCCGACGTTTTCTCGCGCAATAAAGCAAGAACAGATTAGGCAACGACTGTGCCAGTGATGGTTTGTTACCTCTGTGTTTATTAAAGTCGTATCAGCAATTTGAACTCCACCGATGGCAATCGCTGTGCGTGCCCCGCCGCTTCGAGGCGGCCGAAAGGTATGTGACGGTGCCGAATGCGGACGTCTTCTTCGTTATTTGTGACATGGGCTCCGTGGAGTGGATATTTTCGCCCGTCCTGTGTCGTGTGGTATTTCTGCAGCTATGCAATGACAGTTGTCACTGGTCGTCGGAAAGATCAGTCGGCTAAGCGTTGGGGGCTCGTCAAGTTCGAGCAGCGGCCATCTTGAACGGCCGAGGGCAGTGGGAGCGGGGAGTGGTCGCTCCAAAAAGGCGAGTTCATCTTCCGCTCGTCGATTCGGAGTGTGTCCCACGGAGCGGAATTTTGCCTCCCTCGCGGATTTTAGAAAGCGCTCCGGATCTACGAGTGGAATTCACCATTAGTTTGTGGAAAGTGCAACAATATTTTCATCCACCAGATGGCACTGCACTTCAAAGTTATATTTAAAAAAAAAGAAATATATTGCTGAAACAAACGAAAAACACACACACGACGAAGAGGTTGACTCAGCGCTTGTGCTGGTCGGTTGTTTGAAAGAAACAAAAAAGGTAAAAAAAGAAGGTTTAAAGATGTCCGAGGAAGCGAGGATCGCCGGCGGCAGGCGCAAGTCGGGACACGTGAGGCCACCCGCATCACGTGACGGTGAACGGAAGTGGCGGCCAGCGTGGCAGACGACGGAGGAGGCCAAGGCGCCTCGGTTTCCCGCAGTTAGCGCAATTTCGTCAACTCCAGCTCCGGCCGCGCCGTAGGGAAGCATTTTGCCCCGTTCCAAACAGGGCCGAGTTCTAAGCGCCTCGAACACGCTTGCTGCCTGACAGCACGAAAACGGAGGATGATGGATCGGGCAGCACGTGCTGAACCTTCGTCGCTCATGATGCTTCCAAAAGGAAACAAACGTCGAGAGGAACGCGCCCGACCACACCGAACAAAGAAAACCACGAGAAAGGGAAAATCAGTCTGCGCGGAGAAGATGAAACATGTTTTGAGGTGTCCGTGTTGCCGAATATAAACCTTGTTTTTTTTTTTTCAAAAGTAGTATATTATTTTAGAACAAAGGTGTGCAAAGGGGAGGGGGGCTGAAAGAAAAGTTTGCGCAACTCTGACCTGGAAGACAAGGCGTGAGCCTTTCTTGCTCAAACTAGATGGATGGACGCGGCGCCACCTAGGGTCAGCGTTGCCCATAGCGTGTCTCGCAGAGTCTCGCAACGAACGCGATGTTAGCACGTGGCGACGCCAAGACGGACGTCAAGCTTCAGCGTGTGTTGAGGCGGGATCCACAAACGATGACGTCATGCACAGGCCTGGTCTTCTAGCTGAGTATATCCACCCTGTCCAAGAGCCCTCTATACATCCCAACTCCGACTCTACGGTGGCGGCTTTGAACAACCACACCAGAACAGAACGGAACATCTTCAGAAGCACTGAGACGCGCCAGAGAAGAATAGATTCCCGCCAAGTGAATGATATATACTATCGCATCCTAGCGCGATAATCAGAGAAACCTCGGCCAATTTCTTTCTTTCAACGTCGAATACGTAATGTGGGATGTCACTTCTGGCGTTACAAAAATAGGCTACGAAAAATCGTCACACATCCGCTAAATTTGGTGGGTGAGACATTTCCCGGCACATTTATCCGAGGGTGGTTACGTGACGTCAAACGCATCACCGATCACGTGACTGTGGTCACGTGACGAGGTTACCTAATCACCGTTCGCTAAATTTGACGGTCGACTACCACCAAATTTAGCGGGTTTCGTTGACTCGGTACATTTAAAACTTTGGTGGCCGTCCCATTAGTGCCACCGCCCAACACTTCCATTGGGCACGACTGCTGCATTATGGGGAATAGACCGATCTCACTAAGCGTTCGGCGCATGCGTGACGCCGCCATACCTTTAGCTCACGGGACACAAACGGCCGTACCTACGAGGGCTCGTGCCGTCTTGTGCTCCAGATGCCCGGACATAGCCTCCTCTATATACTGACAAAGCCTGGCAGATCGCCACGAGACGCAGCCGCTGAAAGTGAAGAAGGTAGAGTGGCAGACAAGAGTCACGTAACGGCCGCCCCGCCGCGGCGAGACGCCGAAACACGGTTGTTCCGAGCGATGGAATGTCCGCTCGTGCTGGTCGCGTTCCTCGGATACCGCTTCTTTTCTCGTCGGGTTCGAAAACCATGTCTCGGGTCCTCGCCGTTGCAAAAGGACTGTGCGCTGAATACCGGACTCCCCGAGAAATGCTCTATGCTACTAGACCTTCCCGCTCCAAATCTGCGACCGGGCACTCTATGGCTCCGTCGTCGAACTGCCAGGCTTTGTGAGTACAGAGGAGGCTATGGTACTCCAACGATCCAGCAACGTTATAGCACATGTAGAAAGACTAAAGTTCCTTCGATGCATTGCGGCAGAGGTAACTGGTAAGATCGGTCTATTCCCTTGGTAGATTTGTTACGATCCAAAAGCACTTCCTGCTCTCAACTTTGGTGCGGTAAATGCGAACGCGCCGCGCTTGCACGCGCAAGCAAATACAGACAACAAAGTCACTCCAAAAACCGCTCCAAATGTACCGAGGGAATAGACCTATTGCTATATTACCCAAGCATCAAGGAGAATGTAGGGATTGCGTTCCACGCGCCGCACGTGCTGGCCTCAGCAATAGTAACTTTTCTAAAGCAAATGCCTAAAACAAATTGCATCTTGCACGCGCGTTCGTCAATGCTTTACTTTGGTTATTTACTTCAAATATTTTGTACAAGGAAGGCGTGCGCGTGTGGCGCGTGGGACACCAATCTCCGCATTATCCTTGATGCTTCGGTAATTTAGCAACAAGTCTATTCCCCATTCGTGTGGTGTCTGACTCCCGTTCGCTAGGTTACTAGCAGTCACGTGTCCACAAAAACAACTAATGACCTCCTCGTCAGAATGCTTTTGAGGGTAAAAGCGCTAAAACAACGGACAAGTAAAAGAAACAAACATCACAGAGCGCTCTGTGTTGTTCGGTTCGTTTCTTTTACTTGTCCGTTGTTTTAACGCTTTTACCCTCAAAACATGGATCACCAAGTATAGCCCAAGTGCATACCCTTCTATTGTCAGAAGTCACCGCATGAGTCTCAGACAGTATATGAACGACTGCAGCGAGATTTGGCAACCTTAAAATGCATATATATATACCTATGACAATTTTGTCAGGTATAACCACAAAGTAAATGGTGTCTCTCAAAATTCGTTTTTTAACGGCGGAAATAAATTATAAGCACCACCGAACGCTCATTCTCTGCTCAAGAGTATACCGCGCTAGCTATTCTAACCTGATGCCAACGTTTAAGAACGAACCGTCACCTTACTCAAACGTTAAAGTTGACTTTTGGAAATGTTCAAAGAGAAAATAGTGTCCGAAGGGGCCCTCAAATACATGGAACTGAATGGCGCCAGTTACCCAGAGCGAGGCTCATCTTTTTTATTTAAATGTAAACAAAAATATATTTCGAATGGGGTGCCGGTTGTATCTAAAACGTTGACATCTGGTTTGGGCCGCTAGCGCTACTTGTGGGCGGACGCTAACCATCCGTCGATGCATCGGTTATTTTTGTAATAAAAAAAACAACCACAATTTCCTTTTTTCGGGAGAGGCGGAGAAGGAAAAAGGGTGGGGGGGGGGGGGGGGCACACGCTTTACCGGCCGTTGCTTCTACATGCTTTCGTTGCATTTTTTTTTTCACCAGTGTCGAGTTATTTTTTTTTTATCCCAGTACGTCATTGCTACGCCTTTGGTTTCCACTCATATAACCCCCAGCTTTCACTATTCTGAAAATGGAAGCTAAACAAGCTAAACACTGCCACACAGAGACCGAAGCAGCAGCGGGGTAGCGAGCTAACTCCCTGCAAATTACATAAAATGTTTGCCCTCCTATGATCAAGAAAATGTCCTCTGACTTCCGGAGATGGTCTATGCAAACTGCTACGCCGTTTTCTCCCTCTTTTATTTTCTTTTTTTTTTACTATTATATACTGGGTGCGACGAAACGCAGGTCAAAATGATTTCTGCGAAAATTTCGTTTCGCAGACAAAAAGAATTAATGCCGTGTTGCTTATTGCCAGAGGAGCCATTTGCATTTCTCTTTCAATGGGATAAAGGGCCACTGACAACCTCAAGATCGATCCTTTTCTCCTTTTTGTTTTATTTTCGCTTCATAAACGCTAGGCAGAACGCACGCAAAAAAAAATCTAAAAAATCTTTTTTTTGGCGCGTGAAAGTGCCCGTCGAAGTTTCTATGCCCTCCCCCAATTTAAGCTGTTCCTCGCTTCTTTTCTTGCGTACGTAATTGGCGAAGGCATTTCGGAAAACGTTAAGTGGTGTCGCAAGTTGCATATCTGCAATCATTAGCAATTGGACATTCCTAAAATGCGTTCTTAAAAAGAATCGGAGAACAGGAAGTGTTAATGACAGAACATCGACAGTCTCCTAGCTTTCTCTTCATGCTCTCAAAATGGCGTGATGCTGGAAAGTCCGTCGCGAAGGGAGCACCTTTCAGTTGAGCTCGGAATCCAACTCCCAACGATTTGGATACATCGAGCTTTTTATCATAGTCCTCGCGCACAAAGTGGCGAGAACAGGTCAGGGGTATGAGACCGGCGCCACGCAGCTGTTCTCCAAGGATTGCAGTCAACCACGCATTATTTTGTGCTTTGTCTTTTGGAAAACGTGTGTAGAACGGTAATTTTAGATTTGGAACTACTGGGGCAGAGCTTTGCCAGCACCTTTGCGACATTACCCATCACGTCGCTCAGCAAGGTCCGCTACACTAAACGTCATTTTCTTCCTTACCTTTGAAATCGTTTTAAACTGACAAACACCGCTAAAAAAAAATAAAAGAGGAACTGAAAAATTACGAGTCGTCTGCGCGTGAAGGTCTTGCGAAGTATCCTCTTGGTTGTCAGGGTGGCACGTGCGCGTACCCATGACCGATAAGAGGGAACGAAAGAAAGTGTTTGAAGTCAGCCAAAAAGGCTACAACTGCATCATTCTGCGCTACTTACATGATTCGCTACTTTCACGACCTATAGGGGGCGCACTGGTGCCTATCAAAATGGCTGTCATCTGGATGATCGTCATAGAACAGCAGTACGAGGCTCGGTCTTGCGACGCGTAGGTAATTCTAGTTTTGCTATATACGAGCAGCATTAGAGCCTTAGTTTATTTTTCACGTCAGGAACGTGTTTGCAACAACTTTTGTACTGAAGCCGATCATCCAGGAGCTAGGAGCTCGATTCTCACACCGCGGTACCACCGTCGCTGAAAGTTGAGAATATATTCGGACAAGCGTTTCGAATCAATATTTCTGAAAAACAATTGTTTTCCTCTGCAACTGCACAGTTTTCAAGCTTGATATTTTTAGGGCGATACCTAGGAATCATTTTCAGTCATTTGCGATTAATTAACCAAATATCGATGGCGTGGTTTTAGCCGTTTAAGCACGAAACAATTTGGGCAGGGTTTCGTAAAACAATCTGTGGATGTCGAATACCTTGAAAACCGTCAGCCTTCCCCAATAATTCGGTATAGAGTACTCTCACGCGAGATTCCGCAAATTAAACCTTAGCAAACTCCGATGGGCTTACTGCGGTGTTGGTGTCAATTTTTTCTTTCACCGATTCAAGGGAAATCATATTCAGAATACACTTATCAGCCTTTTTCTCCGTCAATATCGAAAACCGCAAACACCTCATGCACGTCACCATGCGCAAAAGAGACGGTGTGGAGGAACACGCAATAAGAAAAGATAACATATAGAAGAAACGCAAATCCGGCTCGTTTTCGTGTTTGTCGATGTCTACCCTGATTGGAAACCGCGGTGTTCTTCCGAATGCATGCTCGGCAATTTGCTGAAAGCCAACAACAAGCGCTCCGTCGGCAACACAAAAGTACTCCGAGGGCTCGTGCTAGCGCCTGCCTCATGGCGTCCGCTCTTCGCAAGATAGAAATCTTCGCTCGGGAAGACTAGTGAGCCTAGATTGCGGAGAGTGTCCAACTGCCCGATCGGGGCTCACGTGGTCTATGGGCCGGGTTCGTAACACGAGCTGCAAGGAGGCGACGAACGCGTGTTGGTGGCCGCAAATAGTGGGCCGTCTGCGAACGCCTCCGTTTCTCCGCTTCCTTTCCTCCTCTCCACGCGAGGCGGCAGCGCACGCACAC
The DNA here is from genome assembly GCA_037355805.1 of Ixodes ricinus. Classification (NCBI taxonomy): domain Eukaryota; kingdom Metazoa; phylum Arthropoda; class Arachnida; order Ixodida; family Ixodidae; genus Ixodes; species Ixodes ricinus. Next base: position 40,898 of record JAZHYW010018750.1, on the reverse strand, counting down.
CTGACGACCAGTCTCCGCGGGAGGCGTCTGCCGTTAAATTGCAGAAATCTCCCCACACTCCAGCTGCTTTCTCTCTTGAATCGAGGCTCTCTGGGGACGACCGAAACGGAAAGTGAAGTGTGTGTGTGTGTGTGTGTGTGTGTCGGAGCAGACGCGCTGCGCGTCAGACACGCCACGTCATTTATCACACCCTCGCGGGTGCTTTTCTCTCTGCGCTGTTCTTTTGTTTTATTGATTCGATCAGCACCGCCACGTATCACCGAGACGGAAGAAACAAATTGAGCTCGTTTTGTTTGTTAAACGCTCGGTACCATTCTCCGCGTACTACTCTCGGAGTGGCCTTGCGTACATATCGCGTACCCCCTTTGTGACGCGTAATTATTTGGTCCCAGCCCGTGCCATCGCTGTTGCTCGGAGTTTGGGATCTCGTGTCGGCGAGTGTGTCTTTGCAGTTGATCAACGTCTGGGATCGAGCTCCGATTCAAATCTGTTGCAGTTCCGAGGACAGAAACTTTGAAAATGATTTTCTGCAGCCTCCATGCACCAAATTAAAATAGAATTTCGATAATCGAGATCCTGGAGGTCAAAGGAAGACGATTTATGTGTTTCCTTAAATACAAAGATGCTTCAGCTTCCTTTAACATATGCTAATAGGCTTTCGCTCGAATAGATTCCTTTCTAAGCGTCTTCTATTTCTTCTCTCAAGAAAACTAATTCTTCATTCAAACGTGTTAACTCCGGTGTCCCAAAAGGTTCAGTACTAGGTCCGCTTCTCTTCCTGATTGATATTACTGATCTTCCTATCCTTGTCAATTCTACTGGCCTCTTCGTTGGCAACTGTTATTGAAAAACAAAAAGAAAAATCATCAACGATTCCGACATCCATGATCTTAAGATCGATATTAACAGTGTTACCCAATGGTGCGAGGACCGGCATATGGAACATCTCTAAATGTAAATCCGTGGGTATCTGGTCGAGGTAATGCCTGTTGTTCATACTTCATCTTAAATTTTATGCTCTTTAGTGTTACTTCCTATGGATATCTCGGTGTTCACATAACTCTTTCCTAGAAAATCCATGTCGTCACTAACAGCGCTAATCAATACATTAAACTGAATTTATCTCGTGCTCCCGTTTTATTAGAACTTCCTTCTTAAACTTCAAATCGCACTAAACTTGAACAAGAATATTCAACCTGGGACCCTGGTATCACCTTTGCATCTGCAGTATAACCCATCCAAAAATAGCTCCGCTCGTTTTCTACAATCACCGCACAACTAGCGTAACCTCTATGATAGGCACCCCTGTCCTTGCCGAATCTTCCCCTTCCGTAGAAAAATATCTCGCCTACGTTTGCTTCACGAAATTTATCAGCCAAACCCAATATTTCGACAAGCACTATTTGCAGAAACATCCTAATTATCATAACGCACTAATCCTCAATTAAAAGTTGGAATCCCCCCGTAGCGGCACATCTCACTTTGATGCCTCCTTCTTGCCCCAAACCTCCATTGACAGGAATCGCCTTTTCCGCAGTCATAATTACAATTTCTAGCACTGCTAATTTTAGAATCTGCAATTCCTTACATGCGCAATTATGGTTAATAGTAATTTTGTAATTTGCTTTTTTATTGTTTTTCCACATCTGTGTGTTCTCCAGTGCGCCACTCCTCTCTGTAGTGCGTTCGGGCCCTGAGAGTAAATAAATGAAATGAAAATTAAATTAAGTTTATCGTCATGGCTAATACCCTTGTTCCACGAAAGAACGATCTCTTTCGCATAATAGGAGAATAGGCTCCAACAGGCTCGCGTTCTTGACTATGGGCTCGCCCATCATCGTGAGTTAGTTGGCCGATTCTTTAAAGCCTGGGTCGTCATACAAAAGACATGTCTGCAAACAGATTCGAACGCAAGTCTAGCCCGAGAATCCGTGCTTTGAATGCCACATAGCAATGAGTTCAAACTTGGGCAGACGGTATTCTAGCCACGGATATTGCGGTGAGTCGTGTTTGCAGACTCTCTTTTGTATGATGCATATGAGCAGTGTGACCCCGGCTTAAAGTTCGTTAAGTGCCCGTGAACCAGTGGTAAGCTTCACCCCAGGTGTCGACTGAGAATGCCGTAGTACCGATTAAGACACACAAAGTTGGTTACTTGTTTATGTATTTGATGTGTATATAGTATACTGCAGCCACGTTGGGGCTATTACAGGGGTGGAGACCAGGTACGTAGCCAGGATTTTGTTTCGGGGGGAGGGGGGGGCCGCCCATGGCAAAATGTTGTATGAGGGAGGGGGGAGGAGGTCCCAGCAAAATTGAAGATTTCGGGGGGGGGGGGGGCCGGGCCCCATGGGCCACCCCCTGGATACGTGCCTGGTGGAGACTATAAGAAAAATGCGGTCGTACAAAAATCAAAGGAACACAACATAGAACAACATAGACATCGACATCATGCTCCGAAATATCAGTTCGAGCTAAATTTCTTGGTTACTTACTGTTGTCTGAGATGCAAAGACTATAGAGGCACTAAATAAGCTACGCTTCAGAGTGACGCCAATTTAGCCATCTTGGTGCTTAAAATCATGGTTGCCAAATATCTGAAGCTTTATCTGCAATCGCAGAAAACACTTTTCCGTCCTCTGGAAATGTTAAAACAGTTCGCGAAAGAGCAAAAGTACATCACCTGAACTTCCTAACACCGTATCTCAAGCTCAGGAAGTCGGATTTTTGAATTGTGACAACCGACAGTTGCGTCTGCTCTGCACTAAGCACCAATATGGCGGCGCCAACTAGCAGATCGGGGAACGGAGTGACGATACTCTAAGCGTAGCTCATTCACTGGCTCTATAGTAAGGGTAACAGGTACATGTAAAAAGAATTTACAACGCTAAAGCAAATCTAGAACGAGATTACAGGAGAGCTGGTTCAAGACTACATAATAACCCAAGAACAGTTTTGCTTCGTCCGGCTTTTTTTTTCCTTCTTGCCGTGGGTTATAACCGATCCGCAATGGTGCGATTTTACTCGCGATATCGCAGTTGCGACGCGGCTCGCGCGGCAAGAAAAGCGTGGTGGAAGCTGCGGTTCTCGACGTTGCAGCTGCGAAATCGGGAGCAAAGTCGCACCACGTGAATCTGCTTTACTATCTGAGTCTCCAAAATGCTACACAAAATATTTGCCGCTCCGCAAACGCCTCACCTCTAAATGAAAGACGTCGCCCTGATGCGCTATGGCATCTCGTAAACCAACAGCACCTAGAAGACCAGGCCTGCGCTTGACGTCATCACTAGTGGATCCTAGCTCGCGTCAGCGCTCACCTTCAGCCCGTCTCCCAGCGTCTCACAACGAGTGCGACGCTAGCAGACAGCGAAACCAAGACGGACGCGTCTGCCGCTTTGCGGCGTCTCTCGTCCAGCTTCAGCGTCTTTGCCGCATGCGGCGGGTCGGGGGCCACTTACGATGACGTCGTGCACCGGCCTTGTATTCTATAAGGTATTGCGCGAATCCATACAAATTTTACCTCACCATCAACGCCGCATCATTTTCATTATTACCGAGAGCACCAACAAAAACGCTAGGTTATAATCAGAAGGAGGTACACAGACAGTTCGAGCCTCTCCGAAAACTCACCATACCAGCCACGCACCGAAAGATGGAAATTAGCAAAGCGGTTCTGTCTATTACGTATTTCACTCGTTGAGCGTCCGTCTGGCTCTTCGCTGCTTCCTTTTCTTGTTTCACTTCTCGATCGTTCCGTCGAGAACGAGGCCCCGTCGCCCCCGACACCATAGAGCACCCGGCGTCCCACACACCCTCAGCTACACCTCCGCACAAAGTAGTCCCCGAGGTATAAACGTCGCGGTCCTACAAACAATGCGCGGGGATGCACACACGCACACACACGGCGGTCGGGATCATTGCTCCTTTGTCTCCCAGAGGGCGGTGGCAGCCTACCAAATCACCCTACCGTTGCCGCACAAGCCAGGTGCCAAACGACCGGGACGTTTCGGTTTATCTACGGCCCTCGAAGACGCTCGGGCAAAGCGCAGAAACAATCGCCCGCCCTCCTCGCAAATTGCTACCGTCCGCTCGCCACGAATCTTGGGCGCTCCCGCTGTTTATTTTTCGCGCAGTGGACGTCGCGGCAAGCCGCCAATAACAGCCCCGGTTTGCCCCAAAAGCTCGTTTGAGAACAAAAGATTCGAGTCCCGACTGGACCGGCCCTAACGATCATCGACGTCCGCCGGTCACGAAGCTCTTTTCTTTGTCCGTGCAAAATGAGCCTGTATAGACCTACTTGATTTCCCTGTCTTTTTGAGGGTGGGAGCGAGCGCGTCCAAGCATAGAAGAGCAAGGCCTGAGGCATGACGTCATCGGTGGTGGATCTCCGACCCGCTCCAAGCGGTAACACGCTGAAGCTCGACATCAACGCCGCCAGCGGCAGACGTGACCGTCTTGGCGTCGCTTCGTGCTGGCGTCGCCTTTGTTGTGAGACGCAGCAGGACGCGCTGGCGGCGCTGCGTAGATCCACTAGTGATAACGTCATGCGCAGGCCTTGTCTCCTAGGTGGTATGGGTCCAAGGGAGACGGAAGTCGAAGAGTGGCTTGGGTTCGATTTGGACCGACTTCGTGTGGTTGGTTCTGGGTTGGCTCCTCGCTTTTACTTTGACACGCGATATTTTTATTTTATTTGTTTAAATCGATGACAGTTTTTCAGATGTGTTACACGAGCGTGGATTTGTACAAAGAAGAGCACGAAAAATATACAAAGGTTACGTAAAAGAGAAACAGAACATTGGCTAAAAAGATAAAGTATGACACCGTATTTCCAACACTCCAAAATGCACACGTAACAATCACTGATAGCAGTGATAGGGGTTCGATAAAACAAGTCTTGATGAAAAGATAGTCAGAGTGCAGGCGAGCTGGTGTAAGCTGAACATGATTGTAAACCTTGGACTGGGGCATAAAAGAGAACACAACAGAAGGTAGAAAAAGAGGTGTTTATTTCGTACACGCCTTATACACCACATCTCCAACGCCGTCTCTACAAAAAGAAAAAATATATGACAAGAAGATTGTTGGATTTGTGCGAGAAAGTCGCAGTGTTTAGCCAATTGTGGTTCGTTGTAGGAGGGCAATGTCGTTCTCAGTTTTGGGGATGGCCCCCAGTTCCGGCTGTTAGCAGTGTCTAGTATTGTTTCTTAAGACTGAGTGAGTTGTTAGAGGATACGCAACTTTGAAGGTCAAACCCTTTCTATGTGTTCAGTAGTGATTCACCTACGTTCGCCGGGTGGCAGGTGGTTATGCTAGAATGTGACCCTTTGTGTGAGTGTTTCGCAGCCGAGGTCAAGGGAGATAAGAGAAGGTTTACCCAAATGTCATTGTCCTCTTGTCATTTTTTTTTTTGTAGAGACGGCGTTAGAGATGTGGTATATAAGGCGTGAACGAAATAAACTTTGCAGCTGAGTTTGAGACGTTGCCTCCTCTTTTTCTACCTTCTGTTGTGTTCTCTTTTATGCTCCAGTCTCGGGTTTACAATCATGTTCAAGTCTTCACATTTTGTTTCTTAACCATTCGGCGTCTTCTTTGGTCACCGAAGCACCCGAAAGGCGTTGCAGTCGCAGACACATGTGAGGTGCAGCTATTCGGGTAAGAGTTTCGAATTCGGAAATGACAGCAGTAACAGTAAGAATCTGACGTAGACCTTAAAAGTTTACGACGGTTGGGACGTCAAGCTTCCGGTTAGTATTTCCAGTATGCTATCATCAGTGAGACATTGTAAAATTATGCCCACCTATTTCCTTTCTTCACACACTCGAAGAACGCGTCTTCTTTTTATATCATTGAATCTAGTAACGTTTTGAGTTCAGCTAGTTGTTGCATAATATTAGGATAGGGCCAGCGTGAATTATTCCTGTATCTGCATTTTCAAGTTTTCATCTCCTAAGTTCTAGCTGGCCCTATCCTTATGGAATCTAGGTTATGTGATATTATTAGAACACAGTCCAACAGCCTTAACATCAACCAAAATGGTGTCACCTCTCACAACAAGCAGACAACTGACCGAGGAGGTAGTGTTCCGTAGCAGTGATTCAAAGTCAAACTTTGGTCACATGTATGGTTCCGTGTTTTCGAATAAATCCGAGAAACTCCGAAAAACACCCGCCGGTAAAAAGTTGGTCAATTCGGATTTTCTGATAAACTCCAAATTTTGACGTGTCGAACCACCCCCCACCATCCCACACACACACACAAATTTATTTTACAATTAGGTTTGATCAGTGCATAGAGTGGATGGTCCTGGAAAAATTACACCAAGCATTTCTTTCAAGTCTCGGTCAGGACAACATGTGATTGCAGTTTCGGGTCACGGCCAAAGTCACTGTTTCTGTTTCCAGTTTGGGTCATACTATTTGTGCTTTCGAGGAAGGAAGGTTATGTTTTTGTAGCAGTGAAAGCTATGGACCATAGGGATTGAACAAAGTGGGAAGAGGGTCATTTGAAACTTTTCTATTATATCCTTTACCCCTCCACCTCGCGCGGAAAAAGTGGGAGGTTGATGAAATAGGATGGAATGAATACAAGCTTCCCAGCGACCACCTCGGGAGTTTATGGATTTTAAGGTATCGACGTTTATCAAAGCAACACTTGTGTGCAACTTTTGTCGCAGTACAAATTAGTATTTTCAATGGTAATGGCACCAACGCCAACTCCATCTAAAAAAATATATTAATTAATACAAGCACGTTTTTTTATTTTTGTTTTGCATTTTTTTACACTCGAATATTATGCAAAATTAAACTCTGAAGTTAAACTCTGAATTTCGGATGATTGGGAATCAGACGGAAATAAACTCCAATAAACTTCGTATTTTCCGCAAAATAATAAACTTCGAAAAACACCCTCCGAATTTGACGAAAAATGAACCTCGAAAAAACAGAACCCTAATCATTTGTTATTTGTCTTTTTTTTTTTCATACTAAAACACAATTTGTTTTTGGTTCCCAAAACACTTGCAGTTTTGTCTCCCATTGCTGGCGCAGCGGCTTTCGAACTGCAAACTTCCAAGGATTCAGAAATTTGACTTTCAGGAATTCAAAGCTCTTTTAAAGAAGCTTCCCCGGAGCTGTGCTCCAAACGCGCGTAGGAAAGTGCCAACTGCTCAATCTTCCTTTTCCCGGAGCCTCCCCGGCTGCTATTTTCCTCGTCGTCTGGAAACGCGCGGAGAGCGCGAGGACGATGGGCCAAGCACGAAAGCGCCACACGTGCCTAAGTACACGACGAGGAGCCCAGCGGCGCGTAATATATATCATTACGGGGCTATCATTATTCAGCGTCATTAGTATTATTAAAGCCGTAGCTCTTTAGTACATCTCCGACGAGTGAATTTCGAAACGACTGGTGTAGCGGACGACGAGTAAACAAGCGGCCGCCTGCAGAAGAACGGGGACAATTACAGTCGGCAGTTGGAAACGCCAATTGCAGATGACGCCTGGCGACAACAGTTGCGGGCACTTTGGTGGCAGACGACGATGTCTGACGGTTGGGCGGGAAACGTGGCAGCTGGTGCCAGCCGAGCACAACTCTGACAGAATGCTGTTGGAGGAAGGAATTTGGAGATGGAGGTACAGCGACGACAACAGCTGACGCAAACTGTCAGCCTCAAGCCGCATTCTTAGTGCTGGTACATCATACAAAGGACCCTCTGATGACATTGTCTCAGACGTGTGTTTCCCTTGTATTGCGGTCCCGTCAAATTGCTCACACAAACGCTGTTTGCAGGCATGTTCTGAGCATACAAAACATAGATCATGCATTCTTTCGCATCATCTGGTGTTACTCGAGCGCAGCTTTGACAAAATGTCGTTGCAGAAAGAAGTCCGAGCGACAACATAGAGCAAAAAACAACGTTCACAGATACGGATCGTCGACCGCAACTGGCAGCAACAGTTGTTGCAAGCGCTTTAGTAAACAAAAGGCGACAGTAACTGGCGGTCAGCGGAAAACCATTGCTGGTGTTTTGACAGACGAAACGCAATACTGTAGCAAGCTATCCGGTTACAGCAAAGCCTGCCGTGATTGCGCTGTATATATTCTCTTCGGAAGACAACTCACTAGCACGCTGCAGCTTACTGCTGCCGAAGGCAAAGCCAGACATTGCTGAAACAAACAAGCGGACGTCAGTGTAAAATATGATTGTAGTCGTCCGCGAGTTCATCGTTCTGAGCCACCCTTGAAGGTAACAAAAACATCTACGTTCAAATGAGACCTATAGCAAACGTCTCCAGCGATTGGCAGAGACTGCCAAATTCGGCATGGACGCCACGAAACAAAACCGTTTGAACATAAAAGGCGTGTGCTGTCGAAACTCTAAACGTTTCACGGGCAACTGCAGGGACACATAACCATCAGGGAGCAGGTGTGTTACAAAACGTCATATTTGGGGCGCCTGGTTGGCGTTCACAGATGGCGCCACTTTGAAATGCAACAACCGACCTGTCCACGGAACAACCGTCATTAAGACTTCCATTAGTCGTATATAGTGAGCTTCCTGGCACTTTTCTCTGTCCACGAGACATCCTGCGACCCCGCGTCCCTTTTCGCGGTACTTGATGGTCCCGGGGCTTTTGTCGTGCCCTGCGCAAGAACAAAACAAGATGGCCGCCGTAATTGTAGTCCCGACGACGGTTTGAACGACCCGACTGCCGTTCGTCCCTTGTTTGTCTTCGGTTCCCCTCAAGGGTCCACGAGAGATGACACCTTGTCTCGAACCTCCGTGCCTCGGGACATGTCTCACTACAGCGACAGCAGTACTCACAACGACATTTTGTTGGCAACTTCTTGTTGTACGCTTAGGCGCCAATGGCTTTCATTGAAAAACATGCTAGCCAATGCGCAGCCCTGCCGAAGATTGCATTCTTCTCCCAAAATACCGGATTTTCTTTTTTCTCTTTTCTTGCCGGCGAACACAAATCGGCGTTTATCTTTTTTGTGCGACAAGGTTCCAACGACCTTTGGCTGCCTGAAAAGCAGTTTTAAGCCGCGCGGTCAGACTACTAACACATTATTCAAAAGACAACCAGCAGGCACAACCTGCAGGCACAACCTGCAGGCAGGTTCATCAATATGACAAACATTGATCACACAAAAACTGTCTCCTGTTCGAAGCGAGCCGCGGCCGATACATCATACACAATGCAGGGTGTTGGTCTGTAGACTTGATGGCATCTGCCAACGTTACTAGAACTCTCAGTTGGAAAACTCACCGTTGAAACCTGGGCCGCTGGCGTCCATTGAGACCGAGCTCAATACGACAACAGCGCCACTCTTTTAATCATTTTTCTTTACTATGGTCACCTTGAGCTTTCAGAAAGCATGTTTTTGCGTAAAAACAAACGGAAAAAACTCTTTTTGTAGTAACTTTTATTGGAGTTTAATACAAAATAACGGGCGCTTAATGGTTTCTAAAATCTTTAGTTTGCAAGGTTTTGTGGAACAATTAATATTGTTTTTATACAACCATGTCTCAGCGGTGATTTCAGGTAGCACGTCCCAACCTGGGCGCATCCTAACTTCGGTAGTAATTCGCGCTCGCTTGGGTGACGGGGTGGCACCCTTGAAACCCCTTCCACCGTATATGTTTCGGAGTCAAAATGACCGATTAAAGATAGAAGTCACAGCGGACGCTATCGAAGGCGGTACACCGTGCAGTCTCCTTAGATAAATCTTTAATCTTCTCGTTATAATTATGAAAGTGCATAATGGTTTAGCTTGGTTCCCTGACTACGACCTGATCTATGATTTCTATCAGTTCTAACAGCATCAAGCTGAAGGATTGCAGAAAATATATTAGCGCACACTTTATCATTAAGCTAGCTTAACCGGTGATTCGTGGATGTCGTCATGGATGCCCTGAAGGATTACATTATTTTGTCTGCTCTGGTTTTCTAGACATCGATCTTCCAATATTTTGTTCCCTTACAAAAAATTGTTACGCTTTTCTGTTGAAAAGCTGTTGAAAAAAGTCAATAGAGGATATATAATGTCAACAGCTTTTCTGTTTACTTTCTTTGAATATTGGCCCACTTTTCTAATGAAAGTCAACAGACTTCCCATGATGCTTTTCTGTTGAAAAGCTGTTGAAAAAAGTCATCAGAGGATATAAAATGTCAATAGCTTTTCAACTGACTTTCTCTAGCTTTTCTGTTGACTTTCTTTTGAATATTGGCCCACTTTGTAATAAGAAAGTCAACAGACTTTCTGTCGCCTCCAAGATTCTTTTTCTGCTGCTTTTCAATTGAAATGCTACAGCTTTTCAACTGAAAAGCTACAGAAGATTAAAAAGAAAAAAAATCGTTACAGCTTAGCTATTTATTCAACAAAGTTTTGGAAGCTTACTATGGCTTTCCACTGTCCTCCAAAATGGCTGCAACAAAATTCCGTAAAAAAAAAGAAACGCGATTTTCTTTTTTTAGATTTTGGTAGTAAATGGCGTCCCTGTGATATTTGAAGGCACTACTACTACATATACCCGAGAAATACACATTAGAAACGAACACAAACACAAACACCATGAAGCACTGAACACCTGAAACACAGTCCCATTGACTGCTCCTGAGCCTTATATACACCAATCATGTTTACAAACAAACCGGAGCGCCCGGAGCGCCCCTAGCGGACGCCACCGGCGCCGCGCATGCGCGATGGGGGTGTGGGCAACAAGCTCGCCGTCGCCCATAAACAAACCATTGAAATGCGATGTTATCGGCGTCGGTGTGAGTCCCCCTGCCCTTTATCGCTTTCGAATTGTTGATTTTACGTCTTCCTGACAATGTCTGACTACATGAGCGGCGTCAGCGAAATCAACGAAGCTCGTTACACCGCAAAACTTCGCGTGAATAATCTGACATGCGGCGATTCATTCCGCGTGGACGCCGCAGAATGTACGCTAAAGCCTGATTCACATGATGAGATTTCGCTCGCAATTTTCAGTCGCGACGTCGCTCGGGCTGCAAAAGCGTGAACCGCAGCTGAGATGGTCGACGTCGATACTGAAAATCGCAAGCAGAATCGGACGAAGTGAATCAGGCATAACAAGTCGGTGATGGCCGCTGGTAACAATAATCAACATCTCCTTGTATCTACTGTTTACGTCGAGCCTGCTTACCAACCTTCAAACTTAAGTCTTTGAGGCCTGCACTTACTTCTTAACGCAAGTACCGGGCCAACATTTGGTCTACGGGCCGGTGTCGTCTAAAAGAGCAGACGACAAGCAGAAGCGTTTGAAAGAGCAGACGACAGTTCGAACGATCAGACGGCCGTTCGAACTTCAAGACGCACTGAACGTAGTCCGCAGGTGGGCCGTACAACTTGAGGGTTTTCCGGCGTTCATGTTGGAACAAAACAAATAAATCTGATGACCACAAGTATCCGTGAATTCAACCCAAAGTGCTTCCCGCCCAAGCAATTGTGGTCCGGCGGCGGCTGGTTTACCACATATCCATGTTCTCGGACGAACCGAGAACATGAAAACTGATCTTCAAACCTTTCTCGACTCTTTTGGCACAGCCCCAGTCGCGGCGGTTTGACGAAAAGGCATGTTTTCGTCAGGTTCCTTTCAAAACAACGCAGGAATACACGCTCACATGGGGCCTTCCGCCCACAGCCCCAGACCGGAAGTGCGACCGACGCGCCACCACCGCGCCGTGACGTAACAGAGATGAGTTCGTGTATAGCCTACATATTGAAGGAATTCATTTGGTCGGTGACCACCTCAACACTTATTAAGGTTCCAAGTATTTGATCTTCTCCTCGCGAGTCCGTCAAAGGGAAAACAGTATTTTGAAGGTCGTGGACGATATCTCTTACTAGAAAGCATTGGTACATCTAATAATAATTCGGGACAGTTGCTAAAACAACAGCCACAAATACGGCTCCTAGAAGAAATATTATCGCTTCTCTGCATAGCACCACTCAGGACGAAGCGAGTCAAGACAGTTTCTCCACTTTCAAATAGTGATTTTGCTTTTTTTACTAGTTGACTATTTCATATGGTCATTCAAGTCACTATAGTCACTTACAAAGTCAGAACGGCAGGACATGCTTTTCGAACGCCTGGCCTCCAGCCCACGCCCCATGCCTTCCGTCGTGCTTTGACTGCACGCGCGCGCTCGACGTGCCCGAACGCCGAAGCGTTTTCAAGGGTAGTAGGCTCGGGTTGGAAGCGGGACAACTGAAGCTGCTTCTCGTTCTCACCTTGTCAGAGACTATTGAAAAACTTAGCCGCTTTTGACATCTAGTTGAGGTGTACAATGTTAAAAAAAATCAACAGAAAGTCTGTAGCTTTTCTATTGACACTGGCTATAGAGAGTCAACTGAAAATTTTCAACACGAAGTAAACAGAACGTCTGCAGTCATTCTGATGACACTGTCAACAGAAAGTCAGCAGAAAGAAATCAACATAAAGTCAATAGAAAGTCAACAGCTTTTCTTTTGACTCAGGTTGAAGAAAACCATCAGAAAAGTTTCAACACAAAGTCAACAAACTTTCTGTTGACCATGTCAACTGAAAGTCAGCAGAAAAAAATCAACATTCAGTCAATAGAAAGTCAACAGCTTTTCTTTTGACTCAGGCTGACGAAAATCATCAGAAAAGTTTCAACAGAAAGTCAACAAACTTTCTGTTGACCATGTCAACAGAAAGTCAACAGAAAAAAATCAACATGAAGTCAATAGAAAGTCAACAGCTTTTCTTTTGACTCAGGTTGACGAAACTCATCAGAAAAGTTTCAACACAAAGTCAACAAACTTTCTGTTGACCATGTCAACAGAAAGTCAAAGTCAAAAGAAAGTAATCACAGTCAACAGGAAGTCAACACGTTTTCAATAAAAAGTCAAAAATCATTTTTATAGGGGTTAGTAGAGTTCATCGATGGAAGCCTCCATGTACTAAGCCAATTATGTACACTGACAATCCAGGCCTTGGTCGATTGCTGATCACTTTTGATGTCGGCAATGTCTGTGGCAATTTCTGGCTGACTGGCAGTATTAGCCGCACTAGACCTATTGCTAAATTACCCAAGCATCAAGGAGAATGCAAGGAATGGTGTTCCACGCGCCGCACGTGCTGGTGTCTACAGCAGTAACTGCTCTAAAGCAAAAGTCTAAAATAAATGGGATATTGCACGCGCGTTTATCCGCGCTTTATTCTGGGTATTAACATCGAATATTTTTTAGGATGAAGGCGTGTGCGCGCGGCGTGTGGAACACCATTCCATGCATTCTCCTTGATGATCGGGTAATTTAGCAATAGGTCTATAATTCTTCAGTAGCGTTATGAGGCCCTGGATTTGACTCTACACCTCCCGACAACATTAGCGTAGGCAACATGTTAACAACTTTACAGCAGTATTACCACAGTAGAACTAGGGGCGTCGCGAAGTTTTGTCGAACCGGATTTTTAGGTCGAACTTTCGGGGTTCGACTGGGTCGAACCTTCGACCTTTTCACCAGAATCGACCGGTTCGGCTTTGTGGACAGTGTGGCCAGACCTTGATACAAGCATGCCTAGGTTTGGAGAATTTTTTTATGCAAAGGGTTATTTTAATTTTGTGAACAGCTGCAATTAAAAGAAACTGATTATAACCACTGAAGAAGTTAATAACTTAATTTCTTGTTCAATTAACTGAAATAACCAATCAGCGCTGCCCTTAATTCAACCCTTAGCCATCACCATCCAAACCGAAGCCAACTGGCCAGCCTGTCGCGCATGCGCACACGAGTCGAACCTCAATACAAGTAACAAGGTGTTGAACTGGGCGAGCTGGTAATAGTTTGACATTTTCCTTTTCAAATAAAACACTTCAGTTGCCAGTACAGCTGTCGTCCTGTCGTGTCTGTTCGTTTCTTCGTCCTCGTTTTTTGAAGCTGTGATACCCACCATCTCAATACAAGGTTCGTCGAACTTTCCACTAAAAGTTCGAAAAGTCGAACCTGGTTGAAATCGAACCTCGGCCGGTTCGCGACACCCCTAAGTAGAACGCAGAGTGCTTGGACTTGGCAGTACTGCAAGTACGATGATGTGTGATCAATCGACCAGTGATCAGTGGCGACGACATGTTCGATGGTGTGTGTAAATATCACGGTGGATGATTGTAGTCATCGCGTTCTGAAGCCAACATCGTCGAAATTGACAATCTGATAATGCTCTTCTGCCCGTCGTTTGACCATTCGTGGAAAGCTTGGAAAGCCAATCACATCGAAGCTTTTGGTGGGGCGCGTCGCTAAGGCCCGCTTCAGATGGGGCAATTTCTCTCAGCAACTTCAGGATCTCGGGAAAGCTAGGAACAACTCGCCAGCAACAATGAAATTGCTGGGAAAGTTGCCTTGTCTGAAACGGGCCTTATCCGTATGACTTCCAGATAGTTGTTAACGAGAAATATTTCCGAGTGATGCGTCTTGCATCACATTTTGCCACGGATTGTCCGTACCCTGTGAACATCTATTTTTAATTTTAATTTGTCATTTTGTTGGCCGCTACACAATAAAAAAGCATGTTTTTTTATTTTTATTTAACAGGAGTATTATTTTTTTTTTTTTTGCCTACGGTCATTGAGCCGAAGAGAAAAAAGTGAGAGGTCAATTACTCCATGGAAAAGGGCCCGTAGATCTCAAAGCTAAACGGCAGGGGGTAAAGCAGGAAGCTCGGCGAATGAAATTCTCTTTAAATCTCGAATACATTGTATTAAAGTGCTTCTGCTCCTAGCAGTGGGAGGGACACGGGGAGAACGCCCCGAACACTCATCCGAAGTTCGTAGAACGCATCCCTCTTGTTCAAAGCAACACCGCCTCCAGTAGTCGCAACGTGATTAAGAAAGCAGAAGTTGGTGTAAGTGCGAAATGGCGGCAGAGCTCGTAACAAAGACCGAATATTTTTTTCTTCCGGCAGCGGCGCGCTCGCTGTGCTGCCTCCGACTGCGTGCCGCTCGTAACTCATTTGCATAAATGGCGCATTAGGACACACAGAACGCGGCCGCGGTGGCGGCGGCGCACCGACGAGGGATGTTTCTAAATCATCATCTCGCGCCGGTCCCCGCGAAATCGCGCGGCTTCTCGCGCCTCGACAATCAGAAATTACGCGACCTGACAGCTCGCGATAAATCAAAACCGACGCTCCGAAACAGAAAAAGGCAGTCAAACAAATGAAAAATATCCTGGGAGGCACTAGAATACCTAGAAGACAAAATCCACTGTAGCACAGCTTTAGCAGACGGACAGCGCGGCGTAGACCGGAACTGTCGTCTGCTTTCCCGAGCAACGGAAACTGGCCGCGGATTCGCGAAGCGAACGTTCACACTCGCGGCGAGGGGGGACACAAAACAAAAACACGAGTGAAGCGAATCAAAGACCCAAACCAGGTAGCAAACAAACAATAGCGCTGGGCGAAGGACTAGAGACAAAGTCGGCTGCAATCCAAAGAAACCTGTAGCAAAAAGCGAAACACGCGCTAACTATCGAAATAATTGTCAGAGGGACACGTCGCGTGTTGGCAGCAGCAGCAGCAGCAGCAGCAACATCAACAAGGAGAGGGCAGCGAGCGCCATCTGGTGGATGCTCGTGGCAGCGACGGCAGTCCGGATTTGTACCCTGCAATTACAACCACTTGCACGGCGCTGGTTCTGGAGGACGCTGGTTGCGAACTTCTGGACCGGCTAATCGCCTCGGCTGCAGCGGCGGCGGCCAGAAGGAAATGAACGGAGAGCCGAATCCCGAGCGCGTAAAATGAGTCGACGTCATTGACGGCTCGCATTTCGCGGCGGCGGCCATTCTGCTTTTTCTTGGCTTCTTTTCCCATTGGCCGGCTCATCGATCTTGTCAAGTTGAAGATCGCTGACAGCCGAGACCGGTTTTCAATTATACGTTGGAGCTGCTTGGGTTGCGGCACACCCCGCGAGCAGTTTTCGCCGAAGGAGCGCGGCGGAGGCGCCGCTCCGAAGGGGCTGTGACGTGACGCCATTCAGCCGAGGGATTCCATCGAGGACGATCGCCGAACCGCGCCGGGTGCTGACGACAGCAGCGCTGCCGATTTGGGAAAGTCGCTGGACGGGAACGAGATTCTAATTTATTCATTCGCAACAGACTGTGGAGCGATGCAGAAGAGGAGCGCTGCACAACCTGCCTCCCCCTCCCCCCTGAAAAAATATATGCAGTGTTTTTTTGTTTTTTATACCGCAACAATAAACTACGTATCGCCGAACTCTCATTACGCCCCAATGTAGCACTAGTGGCCCGAACCAGATAGCAAAGTTTTTGAACCAACCGTCATCTGGTTCAGAAGTTATGTGAAATTTTCTGAAAATTTCAATGGGGAAATGTAGCCCGTTCCTGGTAACTGGTGCCAATGAACTCCGTGTATTCGAGTGTTCCGTCGACCGCCGTTTTCCCATGGAAAATTTCTGAATATCACTTATAACTTTAGTAACTTTGGCTTCTGGTTCGGGCCTCTAGTGCTACGCGTGTGCGAAGAAAAGCGTTCGGCAATAAGTAAATTATTTATTTTTAATAAAATACAACTCCCTGTATTGCCGAATTGGAGCGCAGCTCTTGAGGAGGAGGAAGAGGTACTCAGGGAGGGTATACACATCCTCCTCCACCTCCTTCTCCTCCTCCCCTCATCCTTCAATATCCTCCGGGGGGGGGGTCACGTGGCCTGGGGGTCACGTGACCTCGAGGAGGGGAAATTTTCCGCTAAATTTAGCGGGGAAAATTTTCCGCTAGATTTAGCGGGGAAAATTTTCTGCTAAACTTAGTGGGAAAATTTTGCTAGATCTAGCGGGAAAATTTTCCGCCAGATTTAGCGGGAAAATTTCCCGCTAGATTTAGCGGGGAAAGTTTTCTGCTAGATTTAGCGGGGAAAACTTTCCGCTAAATCTAGCGGGGAAAATTTTCCGCTAAATTTAGCGGGGAAAATATTTCGCTAGAATTGGCGGGAAAATTTTCCGGTAGATTTAGGGGGAAAATTTTTTGCTAGATTTAGCGGGGAAAATATTCCCTAGATTTAGCGGAACATTTCCCGCTAGATTTAGCGGGGAAAATTTTCCGCTAAATTTAGCGGGCAAATTTGCCCATCATGCACCGCGCGGTTACGCCGGCGGCGACGCCGACGGCGACGCCGCTCAAGCCGGAAACGGGCGCCTAAGAGCTGCGCTCTAAAAAAAGCTTTGTAAATGTTTTGGAGGGACAGCCTGTACGGATGGATGGATGGATGGTAATGGCTATACCGTTTATAATGGGCGGCAGCTTGCGCCATCTAGCCTAACATACAATTGCCACCAACCAGTGTTGTACACAACACACTGCATGACTTACTCGCCACTTTAGGTCACTGATCTCTATTTTCTATTGTAGTTGGCTGGATCGCGGACCGAGGCTTGTCTTGCTGGTGTCGAGTGGCACCACCGGCAGCCATCACTTGACACCAGCTAATGCGTTTTGTTTTGACTATCATAAAAACAAGAAAAAGTGGCGTTTCCCCGTTTCTAAGCAAGTTCGGCACTGGAACTTTTGTCTGCTTATTGGGAAGCCCGTCGAATAGCTTGGGCACAAACATTAAAACTGACAGGCCTCACAGTTCTATAAATAAATGAGGGGATCGGTGGCCGAGCGGGCTAGCACACACCGGCTCGGAGCGGAAGCCCTCTATACTCGGAGCACGTGCGAAAGCTCGCGCTGCAGAACCCACGAATCCTGGGCTCAATCCCCACCTCTGCCCGTTTCGATCTGGATGAGCATCGTACCAGCGTGCGGTCGTGCATCACTACTGCGTGGTGCACGTTAAAGACCCCAGGCTAGCGGTTGTACTGCACTGGCTAAATTGCTCATCTACAGATGGGAGACTCGTCGCCCGTTGAGGCAGACTAAGTTCAGGCTGCATAAACATACACACACCAATTTTAATTCATTTTTTTTATAAATAAATGTTTTGTGGTCAAAGTGACTCTGCTTTGGGTAAGATGTAGCGCAGCTGAATGAGACAAGTTACCTAAGAGTTTCCGCGGCGTCTGTGGCTTTTTCGATGAGTTGGGTTTAGCAGACGACAAGCTTGAAGGCTTTGCTACGCTTAATTCGCTCACACCCGTAAAGCCACTGTCAAGGTGGAACTTTTCAAACATTCATCAACTTCTAGGCTTCCCTGTGGACGGTCTTATGGACGGCAAATTCAAGTGTTTACTCGAGTACGAGAGCAAGCTTGCCAGTTAAGCCGTGGGCGCTCTGGTACGTTTGACTTTTTAATGGGCGTTGGAACGCTTGACAAATACCGATTCGATCTCCAAATACCCGTAATAATGATCGCAGCACGTCATAAAATACTCGTCTTCGAGCACCTCGTAAAAGCTTCAAGATTCCTACTTTCGTGTGTCAAAATGTCTGTCAAAATGTCAAAGTGTCTGTCAAAATAGAATGCACGACGCTCCTAAAAAACAGAAATAGTAACGTTCGGAATCTCCACGCAATTAACTATTTTCAGTGGTCATATTATTTAAAGAAAACAAAAACTTGAGGAAGCGCCCCCCCCCCCCCCCTTTTCAAGATAAAATAGTGTCCGTGTATTTCCGTTGCTGTGAGTTTACTACTGTTTCAAGCAATGGCCGCAGGTGGGGCCACCGACGGGCTCCCGATCCACGATCCAGCCTACTACAATAGAGATCAGTGCTTTAGCTTACGGTCAGATACAAGTTACGAATGCGACAAATAGACACCACTACGCACCAGCCACGGCATCGTATCACTCCGCGGATGAACCCCGAAAGGCAGTAGCCATGGCGAGTTTTCTGTCGTCAGAGTGACGCGCGCCTCGCGGACTATTTGCGCATCGCGGAGGAACACTGACTGGCTGTAAGGATCGGGTGGGAGATTTTCTGGAGGATTCATAAAGGCTCACTGAAGTGAAATTTGAGATCGTCTGTTTATGCTGATAACTCAATCTACGGACTCTAAGCATCCTAAAACAAATTAAAAAAACACTTATGGGCGGTTGATTTCCATATTAAATTTCTAATCAAAGATCGTGTCACGCCCCTTTTTCTGCGTCTTGGTGCAGACATCTGCAGTCGCCGTTGGACGGCGTTTTCAAACAATAATCGCCGTATTGCGTTTCGTACACCCAAATATACTATGTTTTTTTTAGTTCTTTTTTCTGTCAAAATGAAATGCACGACGCGCCTAAAAAAGACAGTAATAGTAACGTTCGGAATCTCCACGCAAATAACTATTTTTATTGGTTAGATTATATAGAGAAAACAAAAACTCGAAAAAGCGCCCCCCCCCCGCCCTTTTCAAGATAAGATAGTGTTCGTATATTTATATTGCTGTGAATTTACTACGAGGTCTTGCCATCAAGGACTGGTCGTTTTATTTACTAGAGCCTTACAAACAATATGCCATCAAAAACAAGCCTCTACAAAACGCACCTTTGCCCTTTTAGCTTGTATCGAACTAGGAGTATGAGTCATTTAATCCAACCTCGGATCCAAACCCGCGCCCTTTGAACAGTATGGGGCAGCCACCCATTTTCATTTAGATGTTTTCATGACAACATAAATCTGCTGAGCCTTGAGATGGTAGAATATATTTTCAGTATTTGAACTAAACGAGCTGGTTGCTTAGGCTTGTGTAATTCACGAGCTAACTGCGAACAAAAGAAACACTAGAATGGATCGTTCTTCCTCTTTTTGTATCGAGACATCTTCCGACATTGCACTGCATATTTCGTATTTTTCACTCATTACTTCCGAGGTGCATTATATGGGACAAAAAAGGGTGTCGCCTTACACCCTTTTGTCCCATAAAATGCACCACAAAACTTCAATTCGACGTATACAGCGCACTGATGTCAAACAGACGGCCCAACTTTAAGGAGGGGCTTGATAACGGTGCGATATAACTTATTAAATAGCTAAAGTACGTATCTAATGCTACAGAAAAAAACACTGAGCTTTTGCAATAAAACCAAAACAAGGCAGTTTTCTTTGTCGTTTTTTTTTTGTTTTTCTTTAGTCAGAAACACGCACATTGTACTTTAATAAGTTGTACCACTCGGCTATCAAGCCGCTGGTGAAATTTGCTACCGTCGGTTCGATGTCAGTGCGCTCTACGTCGAACTGAAGTTTTGAGGTGTCTTATATGGGACAAAGGGTGTTAGAATATACCCCTTTTGTTTTTCTGAGAGTGTAGCCTGGACGGACATCTGTTTGAACAGATAAATACTGAAGCTGACGACTTAACAAACACGAAGGTTCGCTTTAATCAATAATGTTTCTGCTACTTTAGGGACCTATACTCGCTTGATATATAAATATATATATAGGGGGACACAGTGTTTCCTACGCTGTAGAACGATCCTGAAAAAGCGGCGCCTACAGATAGTGCTTACACTTTCACCAAATGTGCATTTAGCTGGTGGATTTTATTTTCCTCGTGAAATTTCAAGGGGTAGCGTTGTTCCCGTCAAAAATAAGACAAACGAAACCTGCCAGGGTCGACGTCAGACGACCGAGTCAGCAGTGAATATAATCAATGGCACCGTCTCCCGATAGGCGAAGTGAGCAGACAACGCACCCTGCTCGCTGCGCCTATCGGACAGATGGAGCCACAAGTTACAACCGTCCCTAACTCGGTCGTCTGCGAACACGTTCGCCATCGACCCCGGCAAGTTTGTTAATCTCGTTTTTTACAGGAAGAAAACAACGCCTTGCAATTTCACCAGGTAAAGTCTCGCACCTGAAGACATATTTGGTGAAAGTTTCGGCTTCCGATAAATGTGAAAACGCCGATTCCTCAGGCTCGTTTTATAGCGTGAGATGAGATCCAGTGTGGCCACCTTATACATAGATGACACACAATCCACATATTCGTTACGTGTGAGTCGAACTCACATCTACATTGCCGCATACATGGCACTCGGTTGGAACCCCACAAGCCTAGTTCTTCATTTCATCTTTAGTGTCTCTTTTAGAATGTTCTGTGGAATCTTGTAACGTATCGCTTGTTCCAGTTCAGAATGTTCCAGATTACTAAGTTTTTATAGACTGGCAAAATCGGGACAGTCGCTCTCTCGTCGCCTTCGATCTTTTCGGTTCCTTCGTGTTTAAGTTTGTGGACATAATTTCGTTTCATTAAACTTTAATTTGTAGTCTTACATTCAGATACAATTTTTTGACTGTGACAATATTCCTTTGAGTGACCTACACACCGGCGGCAAAAACAGCCAATGGACGACTGGTGCTTCTCTTCTATAAGAACCCGATGTCAATATTTGTGGGGTGACAGTAGGAACAAAGAAGTAAACAAACTCCGCGAGAAGAAATGAAAACACTGGAGACACGCGAGCAACATAACCAGAGCCCATAGAAACAGATTCAACAAGGACGAGCCTCCGTGAACTCCGACAATAACAACCTGAGCCTTAACGGCCGCGTGTACGCGCGCCCTTTCTTTTTCGCAACTCGAAAGAGGCGGGCACTCGAATCATTTCCCGTTCTTGGGCAAACAACGAGGGCGACCGCAACGCCAGCAAGCAGGACCGCGACCGAACTCATCGAGTCATAAAGTCATCAGCCATCCCAATGGCCGATGGCGTGACAGGCGCTCCTTAGCATCGCAAGGGCCCCTCTATCCATGGACACCGCCGTAGCCTGACCGAGTGTAATGGCGGCAGCCGCGGCTACCGGGCGGAAGCAATGCGAGCGAGAAGACAGGGCCTGCGCATGACGTCATCGTTAGTGGATACCGACCCGTCCCAAGCGGCAAACACGCTGCAGCTGGACCCTCGTCGAGTGTCGCCGCAAAGCGTCAGACGCCTTGGCGTCGCCTCGTGCTGACGTCACGCCCATTGTGAGACGCTGCGAGACGCACTATATGGATCCACTTGTGATGACGTTTGCTTGGAGGACGATAAGGCCTTGTCTTCTAGGTGGTATTGGCGGAGGCCGAGCCAGCACCAGAAAGCCGCCGTTGAAAATAGGTCCAAACGATGTCTGCGGACTCTTCACCGAGTTGTTCTCGCGTTTACCTGCCGCTGTTCTTCTTGTGGATTTGTTCGCGGTGGGCTGTTCTTCCCGCTGTGGTACTTCTGTGCTCCGATAGGGCGGTGCTTACGGCACCGGCCTTCTCATGCCTCGAAGGAGGAGGAAAGCCTTGCTGGATGCCTCGCTGGCGTTCCGTGACTCCGGCGCATCAGCGATGGTTCGCCTCGCGATCAAACAGTCCAGGAGACAAAGAAACCTCCGCATAAAGTAATCCGGGCGCTGATGGTGGTGGTTGGGGTGGTGATGGAGGAGGGAGGATGGACGTTGCGAGACCTGCCAATCAACGTTCTCCACGCGGCGCGGCTTCAACTAGGACGATGATGTGTGCGCAGCTGAAGTGGCGCGGCATAAGCTGTCTTCCTTGCTGCAAGAGTGAGCGTGCTCATGCGCAGAACTAAGTGCTTGCTTTGGCTGTGGCCTTTGTTTGTTTTTTGGGGGCTATCCTTCTCGAAGCTGAAGCGGCGCGCGTGCGCGTGAGTGCTCGTGTGATGTTGACGGACGTCGGTGAACCATGGGACGCTTTACGAAGCGGTGCATCGGGACCATCAACGGAATGGACAACAATGGTGCTCTTCGCGAGATTATTACTGGCTAACACACTAATGAGGCTGAGGAGCAAGCTGGACGCAAACCCGACACGCGACCGAATGTAGTTTTACTAATGGCTGAAGACAATGGGAACGTTGCTTGTATACCTAACCCCGTTCCCATGTTTTTCACGGCGCATATCTATCTGTTCAGCGGCGTAGCCAGGAAAGGGTTATGGGGCTTCAGCCGCTTCTGCCCTCCGAAATCCAGCCAACCCTATAGTATACACATGCATCTCGACCTCCCCCCCCCTCCCCTTGACCCCTTTTCCCTTCCTGTAAAGGGCTAGTTTTCCCAGGATCGTGTCCGTCAGCAAACAAATGATGACACAGAACTCTGGACAGCTACCGCCATCTATAAGCGACGGCGGCAACCAGACAACCGGATTGCCGGTTGTATGGTTGCCGCCGTCGCTTATAGATGGCGGCAACCTTTCGAGCCTTTCCACTCTAGCTTGCCGATTTGCGGCCGGCCATTACTTCATTCCCACCATAGTACAGCTTCGCTGGTCTTCCTTCTTCATCAAAGTGGAAAGGCTGAAAGTTTTCGAGCACGTCGCATGCGTTGTCTAATAAACGTTGCTGAGTTGATTAAGCTCCAAAGGCAGTGAAGGCCGCCTGTAATTCCGTCTCCCAGTTCAAACGTGCAGACCATCGAGGTTGCATTGACGTTTTTACCGCTAATTTTGTCAAACGAGCAAGCGAAGCCGTTAGAAACAGCGAAGTTCCCGCAACTGCCAGCAGCGCTACGTACAGGGCTAAGATGTCCGCCTCCGGATTGCGGAACGACGGGTCGACGTTGACGACGTTATGGAAACCGCGGAAACTGCGTCCAAGACAGGCAGGTTTTACTGCCGGGTGCCTGCGTGTCTTCTGTACAGAGTTCGGTTCTGTTTTCTGATGCCGAGTGCCAACCGGCATTCAACGTGACTTTGTATTTCTGCGTGTCAGCAACATAGCTGCAACATCGCGATGGCAGTGCTGTGCGTTGTGAACGAAGACTGGAATTGTCGCCGATGCGAGCGTGTGTTCGCGTATCAGTTGTGTAATAGCAAGATGAGATGACGTAAACTGTTGGGCATTGATGCCACTGGTCGGGCCGTGATCGGAGGGGGGGGGTGTCGTAGGTTGACATGCTGCTTTACGTTAAAGAGTTTAAGACCGCTCAAGGTATTACGTTGCAATCGATCGATCTGTGGATAGTCATGTTGGAACGCTGGTCTCAACACCGTAGCTCTTATCGTGCAGTGGCCAATGTGACTGTCGTCTCATGTGTCCTGTTGTCCCCTCTCCGAGAGCGATTGCGCTCTGGCGGAAGGACTGAACAGTCTTGAAATACGACGAAAAGCACGTATATTTTCAGTGTAGAATTTGAGCACTGAGAAAAGATAATTGGTAAAATAAAAAATAAATAAAAAGCTATCAATTATTTTGATGTTTAAATAACTGCCCTCCGAGTGGCACGCTGGGATGAGCGTTAGAGGTTTTCGAGCTCACCACGGCTTAACTCCGTACATTTAACAACTGCCGCAAGTCGCGGCTTTTACTGCATTCATGTTGATCGAAAAGCGATTTCTCTGTCTGTGAAGCATCGTTTCCAGAGTTTAATTCAAGACGACGATTGCAGCCGCACGCGAACAGCACAAATAGAAAAACAAATACTACGATAGAAATACTGCATACGACGGGTGTGTGGGGAAGCAAACACATGGCTTGGAACCGCAGTGGAATAGACATTCAAATAATTACGGCAGGAGTGTTTACATTTAACTAAGATATTTTTTCCCTGAGCCGTTCAAAATGCTTTCAGAGGTATGACATTACTGGGAAAAAAATCAACATGGTGGGAATATTATTCATCGCTTAGGTGCTCACCGAGAAAATCCGTACCTTCAAAACGACGAGTATAAAAGGCGGAAACGCAGAGTTGGGAAGTAGTCATCGGGTTATTGTGCAGTTGTATTGATGTTTATATGTGCCATGTAGGTGTATGCGCTTGTTATATATGTTTAGCTGATGCCTATGGTATGCGTAATGTATGTGCATGCGTGTATAATATAGGTGCCCGAAGCGCAATAGTGGCGTGAGCAAATAAAAATGTTTTGTAGCACATGAATTGGGTGGTGCTTGGCGCCACCTAGCCTAGCTACTTGCAGTTACTCTGACTGACCCTGCCATCTGATGGCGAGCGATTTAACCTTTTTTCAAGCTTGGCGAGGGTTCTGTTACAGTGCAACAATGAGCCAAGTAGGATGCTCCGAAATTTATCTTTTGAGAGAGACTTTTGGTTTCGGGAGTGGTTTACCATCCCTCCGTGATGTGTGGTTGACGAAGTAATTCTGAATCGAAGAACATCAAAGGTAAGACGTAAAGTGCGCGAAGTAACTAGGTATCGGCTGTCTCCGTTTAACATCGCAGTGCTGACGACGAGAAGACTGAGTGACTGCTTTCGAAACGCAAGTTTCTTCGCCTGCGTGGGAAGCTGGCTTCAAATATCAATACAGTCAGCGGAAAGCTCGTGTTAGGATTTTATTTGCTGCTCCTCTCGTCCCGTACAAGAGACGTAGCGTCCTCATTAAGCGTTATTGTGCTCGATTTGCTCGATTGGGAGCCGCCATAATGAGATACAGACAACGGAGGAACTTTGCTCCCGTGCTTACGGAGGCGAAAGTTTCTCCATTTCTGAAGGAATATGGGTTACAAGGCCGTCCCGCCCTTTGGAGAGGACTGCAATCGTATAGACCCTTAATTTGTAGAAGAGTGTAATCTCCTACGGTAACTATCAGCTCAAGACAAACGACCGGTTCCTTGCGGAACTGTTTGTGATACCGGCCTTTTCGGGTACCGCAATACAGCCATTAATACCGAGCAGAGAAAAATTACAACGAAGATTTTTGATTTTTTTAAAGCAAGACGCGTTGTCTTATGCAGGATTTGTGCGTGTGCGGTACGTCTGAAATTCCAAGGCGGCTCCGCTTCACAAGCGACTCCTTTGAACACAACTCGCGGATTAATGAATTCGAGACACTGAAGAAGAAAAAATTTGGCAGCAGACTAAAATTCCCAGAACCGGAGTCTGACTGGTCTCGTACAAAAGATGTTCGCTGGAGAAACGACGACGACAGTCTGCGCACGCGCGTGAAGCATAAGCAGCTTCGCTTCGCTTCTCTGCAGACACTTTTTGTATGATCAATGTGACAGTCGAACAAAACACGCGGGCCCATCCTACATACGGTACGATGGGCCTTCCGGTACGAACTGGGCCTCGTGCTACCGCAGAAGACACTCACGTGCGCAGTTCGTATACCGGACGGCTTATCGTACCGTATCGGACGTGCACAAACGGTTCTCTAAAGCTCCCAACCGTTTGCAGACTGTCTTTTGTACGGTATACGATCGCGGCTTAAGCCTACCGTAATCCCGAGCGAGCCTTCGGCCTGCTCTTTGCCGACGGCCAAATGGTAACCGTATACGATCTCCCGGAAGGACCGGGCGCTTCTGCAAACAGAAAAGCGTCCTGTGCGTCTCTCGGCACATGCTCACCGACTAAATTGCGGACTAATTCGTCGCGCGGACTCGGCCACGTGTGTATGCGTGAGCACCCCTTTGCCGAAAGGGTCGTTGAGGCGAGGCCGTTATCGGCTTATTGACCGTATAATTATTTCGTCGGAAAGGAGGGGACCTTCGTTATTATCCAGATCTGAGACCGCCGCGGCCAGAAATGCGAATCGCCGAGACGCTGATTAGCGGCCAATGAGCTTCGGCTTACGGCGCTGCGGGGCAGCGGTCCTGCGCAGCAGAAACATGCACTGTAGGCCGGAGGCGTACGAACATCCGCTTAAAGTAGTCGTCATTTTCTTATCACAGCTTAAGCGCCTGGCCTGTTGTCGGAGCTGTATTGACATTACTTTTGAAGAGTCAGTTATACTTGCGCTGTAGCGTGATAAAGGTAGCTGCAGTTACGCATTAAACTATAGTTATGCGTTACTGTTGCAGTTACACTTACACACAAAACCTGCCGAGTTCCGTTCCAAACTCTTTTAAAACATCCGACGACATGGGAGTGCACTCCGATTGCTGAGCGGTCAGCACGCTGATCAGATTGAAGCAGCTGATACCTTGTACAGCGCCGAAGTTGTCAATACATTTGTGGGAATATCTGTTGACATAATTCCTAACTCTAATACAATCTAAAGTTATAAGTTACTTTAAAATGTATCTCAGTTACAGTCTCAGTTTCTGAATTTTCGAGGTAATTTATGAAGTACAGCGCTAGCCCCCCGCCGCCCCCCCCCCCCAAAAAAAAAAAATAAATAAATAGTTTTTTATTTAATGTTAAATTAAACTGATGCGTCGCTGAACGTTTCTTCTCCTTCTAAATGTAGCGCTAGAGGTTTGAACCAGATGCCGAAGTTTTAGTACTAACCGTTATCTTTTTAGAAAGTTAAGTGATCATTCTGAAATTTTGAATAGGAAAATGGAGCCCATTTTTGCCTGTTTTTGGCAACTGGCGGCATAGGGCTCCAACACCTCGAGAGCTCAGTCGCCGTCATTTTTCCTTTGAAAATTTCAGAAAACCACCAATAACTTTTGGATAAGATGATGGTTAGTGCATGCTCAAACTTTGGCACCTGGCTCAGACATTTGAGTAGGTTATTTTTGTTTTCAAAAAACCTCGTAACATATTTTTTTTTTTTTTTTGTGTGTGGGGGGGGGGGGGATTTTGTATACATTAGCGAAACTCGTAACTTCTTACGGAAACATTAATAATTTTAATGAACCACTTTTGAATTCTCCTTCAAAAAGGGACATTTCGGGGATAATGCGCATAACTTATTAGCTTCGACACGTGACGGTGGCGACCCCTCGCGGTCACGTTGTCTGACTCGACGGTGGATAGCCGCTCGCATTTATGGTGACTTCCTTCTGGCCCTAATAAAACGTCAGTCGACACGTGGCAGTGGCATCGTGGAAACCCTTTATCCCAAAAAAGCTGTACCAACAAGGCCTGCTTGAAGTCGCGCTGTCCTTAGTAAACCGTACAAGATGGTTAGCAGAAAAGCGTATCGTATACAGAAAGGCAACTCGCATGGCAACAACGCCAGCGGCCGGCGACTGCGGCTGGTTCAACGACAATATTCCTGAAACCGCGATCACACTTCAAATACTTCACACAAAAGACAGACTGCGCGTTTTTTCCACGAGCGCGAACAAGCGCCCGTCGGTTCTTCGGGTTTCTATTTTAGAACGGAAGGGCTATCCTCGGGAGAACAATTCCGGCGGAAAGCGCTCGTTTGGCCCACCAAAGTGAGCGGCAATATTCGACGCCTGCCGCTGCCTTTTAGAATAAAGATAAGGAAAAAGCGCTTTTTTCACGCTCCGTCCCAGCCCCGCAGTGCGCCTCTTCCTCTCATAGAAAGCGCAGAAGTTAAGGAAAGCCGAATGGGGGAAGGCCGAGCATCTGATTATCGCTCCGGTGAGATTAAGGCGTTGCTCGGTGTCGTCTGCGGACATGAGGACAGTGTTGTCTGCACGCTGCATGAGACGCCTCGTGTGCAGGTTCCACGCACGTTTGCTTTATACCGGGGGTCTCCGGACCCCGAACCGCAAGCCAGATCTGGCACGCGAATGCGTTCCCGGCGAGAATATTCGCATTTCTTTGCGAATATTCTTTGCAGTGACGCCCGGCCCCGAGCCCTCTGCTACCGAGGCAAAAAATAAGCGATCGTAGAAAATCGGCGACTGCGACACGCCACAAACATTTCGAACGAAGATATCAGAAATATCGTGAGAGAAAAAGTAGTGTTGCGAGAATATTTGCATTTTCTAACAGTAATTTCGAATAATACGTTATTCGATAATCAATTCGAGATTAACTCTGATATTCGAACTTTTCCAAGCGTTGATCTCGGCGGGTTTCCGCAGTTGGAGCACTGCGGAGAAGCAACAATCGCGGAGGCGAGCTCCGCGGGTGTTGCTTCTCCGCAGTGCAGCGGTGCTCGGTAACAAGCGCGCTCAACCGGGAAAACCCGCCGCTATCAACACTTCAAAAAGTACGACTATTGCAGTCACGTTCTTAAGGAAAGAGCCCACTTTCAAAGCGCGATGGTGCACGCGCGCGTGTGGTGTGTGTAACAAGAAACGGAAACTTTGTGAATGTTGGTATCTACTCTACAGTAAAACTTCCAAACTTAAAATGTGGCTATCATGCGTGAGTATATGTTAGGCAGTGATGTCCTGACAACCTACGTTCATAATTCTTGATTGTCTTTTTATTGTTTTCTCATATTCTAGTTTTAATATCTAATATTTCTATATAGCGAGAAGATACATAAATCCCGTCGATTAGGTATACCCGGATATCTCTATAGGTTTAACTTTATGTCAAATGCATCGTTTACTTGTCATTCCCATGTAGACAATGGACTCTCTGATGTGACAGTCCATAAATATGGCTAGATTAAAATTAGCTTAGATATGGCCAAGTGGAAGCTTGTGAACAAACCTTTGCGAGTTCAGATGGCTTTTCATTTAGGCATGGTGCAGTAGTTAGCGAAAGGCTTGGTGACGCTATTCGATATTCGATTCGGAAATATTCGGCAAAGCCACTATTTGCTCCGCATTCGCTTCGAACTGAACATCCACTATTTACACATGCCTAGCAAACTGCATCACAAGCGCCGCTTCAATCGGAATAGTATTTATTGTACATTGTCATCGCAAGAATTACTACTCGTAGTTCCCCGCTTCACGACTGCGCAACTATGAAAAACATCCCGTCGCGTTCTCGCGTATATTGTGCATAGTAATCTGATGCGATCTACTATTTTCATTAGTCTTCCACACTGCGCGAATATGCCAAAGATATTATATACGCGCTTTTATTTTTGTATGGTGAGTTCTCGGGGTCACAATTTCTGTTTTACTATCATAAATAGGAAAACATTGCACTTAAAAAGGAAGTAAATGTATTCGTCCACATTACATTTGTTTTTGGCCATTTTCCCTCTACTTTAAATCTCTGTATTCAAATGCTTATGTAGGCTTATATATTTAGCATTTTCTCGTTAATGATATCTATTTTCCAGCCCTGAAGACCGCGACAGGTCCCCAATCCGGTGCTCGAGCCGAAACGTTTGGAGATCCCAAGCTTTATACGTATGTATGCATCGAATGAGTCTGCAAACAGTTTTTGTATGACCTCTGTGACCGTCATGCAAGGACACTTCTGAGACAGTGTCTGGACACTGTCTTCTGTATGGTCTATGAGCAGTATGACCGAGGCTTAATAACTGCCGCAGGTGGCGTTTGGCGAAAAGATCGCCTTTCCTTTGCGGAGCTGCCAACACGATCGTGGCACCAGAGTCGTACGCGTGATTCGTGGCTGCTATACGTATTGTTCGCGTGAAAATTGTACGCGATGCGTGTTTTGTTTGAAGTGTATGACCACGAATGCGAAGCGAGGACGGGACAGAGTAATTCCTGATATTACAACAGCCTTAACAGCTAGCGTTCCTGCTGCGTGTTCTATCGTTGAAGTCTGCCTTATAAAAATGTACAGCCCTGCGCGGATAACAGCTTGATCTCTTCGCATGCGAACCCATCCGCAAAATTCAGAACCGCATCCGTCCCTGAATCTGCACATTCATTCTACATCGTAAAATCGAGCGTGAATAAAATTTAAAAAACAAAGCATCTGGATGGTATCTCTCTCTGCTTACCCTTGTTCAAATAACTCTTCTTGTCAGAATACGGTGAACGTAATTTTATCGTATTCTGTTTTATCGTTTTTATAAAATAGGCGATCATCGTTCCCAGAGTCACTTTGACTCACTGGAAAGAGGATCGCAGTTATGAGATCGTCTTGGTGAGTCCGTGTCACTGACACTCTGCCGGGAAGATGCACTCAAAAGCGAGGAGATTCTAATATTTATTTTCTTTTTTGCTTCGTAAAACCTACTTCAAGCAGATGCATATTTTATAAACATGAACATTAACGAAGGACAGACTAATAACATTGTGTCATTCTATTTAGGCCAAGCAATAAAAAAGTGGGAGAGGAAAGGCGTCACTCGCCGCTGCATTGTATACCGAGTACACCACTGGGAAAATATCACAATATTCAATAAGGGCAGCACCTCCTATCGGCTTCAGTTTTTAACACGAACACTGAACTGCATGCTCGGAACCATAAACTTAAAAACAACTCGGTGCCAACTCTCGCGAAAAAGAAAAGGCACACACGCGCAACGTTTTACTTGCCGAGGTTGCTGTGTGGAAGAAACAGAATAACGTCGACATGGACGGATTAAGACTGCTTTGCCTCTCTTAAATTAATACCCGCTAACGAAAAGTATCACTCCGTTGGTACACTCGATGCTGGGATGGCACGCACGAACCGCGCTACAAGAGTGAGGTGCTGAAACTCGTGCTGGCGCAAGTTCCGCCACCCCAGAGGACCGAATTCAGTCTCCTCGATCTACAAAGAAGCCACTTGCAGGCTTTTTCGACTTTCCTGCGGTTTGTACGTCTTGGGTTTTTTCTTTGCCCAAAGAGTGTTTTTCGCTCTTTCCCTTTCAACCAAGACACGCTTCCCCGGGACGACTGATGCTCCTGCGTTCTTTACCTTTTCTAAGGACGGCATTTTGTGTGAGATAGAGTTTTCTAAAACAATCTTTGGTGGGAATAATATCTTTCCCGACGTAAAGACCAATGTTCTCCCCGATTGGCACCTTTTATCTAAGAGAGTACTTTACCCCGTAATGCCATTCGATGATGCACTTTATAAGTATCACTCACTTGTTCACTCTACACTGTGCGGTCGCTCACGTTTATGGTCCGCCTCGGCAAAAATGTAGATGCGGTCCCGCATCCGATCCGCAATCCACCAAATCTGATTAATTTTCATGCCCATTTACTTCAGACATCCACGGTATGCAGGGCTTAACACTTACAATCGTAGACCCCTACGGGGCGGACCTGCGGCAAATGCCCAGAACACGGGCGTTTCAGCGTAGCGGCAGAGGTCTGGCCTATAGAAACCCAAGGATGCCTTCGTGGGCGTGGGAGCGGTAGATATGGGCGGAGCTCGCGATCCCCTGCTCCTGTACACGGCGTGGCAACACGAGAGCCGAGGGCTCCGTCCTCGAACACCGAGGGCGGGATGACGTCACCATTCCACCCGGGGCTCACTACGAATGCAGGGAAATGCAGCTCTGAACCTTCCGTTTTTTCCTTGAAAGGATTTGACGCCCTCGTAATGAAAGCTTCACCCCAATGACTGGAGAGCATATTGTCCTTGTAGTTGTTTGATCTAGGTGGAACCCCTCGTGCAATTCTTGCGTTGCGAGAGTCTACACGTTAAAAGTGGCGTCCTCGGAGTCAGACTGCCGTAACCATTGAACCCGATTGCCGTTTAACCCCCCCCCTCCCTTTTTTTTTCCTGCTAAAAAAAAGAAGAACAGAAAATAAACAGCACGGCAGCGCCAAAACATCTCCGCTACATACCAAAATGAGCTTTGAACTTGTTAAGGAGGATGGAGACCTACACTAATATGGGTGGAGAGGATGTTCTAACACCCTAATGGTGGGTATTAGTATATCGGTTTATTATGCCGATCACGGTACCCGAGAATGCGCCGGCGCCAACGGGACGCGTGCGCGGGTTTCATCGGCTCTTTTGGGCAGACGACGTACACTTCCCCGGTGTGTCATTTCCTGATATGGGGACTTACACTACACGTCCGTCAATTCGCTCTCCTGCAGAACACGCAGACAGCCGATCGCGACGCGCAATAGAAGAATCATCAGCGAATAACGAAGCCCTGAACGCGAATAGATTTCAAAATGAAACTTGATAGCCGCAGGGACGACGAAACGCGTCACCGACCGATGCGTTCCATTCCTCATCGACAAGCGGAACTCAGGGGCAACAAATGACGTCAGAAAAGCCGGAGTGCTGTCGGATGTCGCGATACCTGGCGGCTTAACGTAAAATTTATCCGAAAAATAAAAAAGAGCACAAAGAGAACGCGAGTGTCGCTGCCGTTGCGGCGTCCCAACCCTTGGTCGGTGAAGTTTCCGTGGACTGTCGCACCAGAGAGCAACCTGCGGCAGAACAGGCGTCTGCTACACCCACCACCGCTGCTGAAACACCGCCAGGATCGCGGTCGGTGACGGCCTGACACTTTCGTGACGTCATCAGGCGGAAACCGAGGCACGACTTTGTTGGAGGCGGTGAGCCATAGCCTCCTCTATACTCATAAAGCCTGGCAGTTCGACGACGGAGCCATAGAGTGCCCGGTCGCAGATTTGGAGCGCGAGGATCTGGCAGCACATAGCATCAAAGAGCCATTTCTCGGGGAACCTGGACGTCAGCGCACAGCTTTGGCAGCGGCGAGGAACCGAAACACGCTTGTTCGCTCGGGGGACGTGTGTTTCGGCGACTCGCCGCAGCGGAGCGCCAGTCACGTGGCTCTCCTCTGATCCGTTGTCTGCCGCTCCAAGTCTTCCATTTCGACGGCCGCTTCTCGTGGTGATCTGCCAGGCTTTGTCAGCATACAGGAGGCTATGACTAGGCGCACGTACGTTCACAGGGTAAATACGAAGGAATAGCGATAAGCAAAATGCCGCCGTAGCGAGTGTCGTAGCACGCTCTTTGACGCACTAGAGCAAAACAGAAGCGTCGCCACGCGGAATGCCCTCATCTTACGAGCGTATAAGACGGATGATTCTGTGACCTGAACGTGGGTGGACGTGCGTCCAGGAGACGCGACGGCCTATTGTCCCGACTCTTCCGCGTTGGCGGATCTTTCCCTGTCCGCTCCCTCGAAACGTCCGCGAAATGACTCGATAGTCACACTTCGGGAGACCTGCGCCTCTCTCCAAACAGAACGCGGCCTCTCGAACACAACGCCCCGTATTCGGTCTGGGCGGATTTACGCGCTCGCGCGAAGCACGGGCACCTTACGCTTATCGCCAGTCACCACGTCGAGGAACCCTGACGCACTCTAGAGGTCGCTAATGTCGGTAAAGCGTAATTCTCAGCCCCCACAGAACAACTAAAGGAAATAAGTAAATAACTGTCGGACGTGATGGTTTATTTTTCAAGACGCTTTAAGGTCATCGGACTCCGCGTGGCTCACACGTTGCCGACACGTCTGCCTTTGTGGTTTCTTATGGCCTAATCAAAGTAGCGCGACAGTGCTGCTTCTCTTTGTCCACCCACAATCAGGCTTCTGGTGATTTCGGCGATCTGCGACAGGGCGCAGGTATGTAAACTTGTATAGAAATATTTTTTCTTTTAATATATAGCGAGTTGATGAGTTGATGCTGCTACATTTTCTTTGTGCGTTCACAACTCCAGAGGAGGCGACGTATCCCAGCGGACGAGATGTGAAAAGAGAAGCGGGGAGCGACCGAATATCTAAATGTGCCTCGAAATGGGCGCGTCCTTGCGGCCGAAATGTGAAACGCTGGCTGGAGGATTCAAATGCCGTCGTTGGAGTGGCGAATACTGTGATCACGTATTGGACACGAATGCCGTGTCATCGCTCGACTTAGATTTTGTTCATTTCATTGTGTTGTGCGGTCGGGCGCGTGACTCGAACCCCACAACGCATTGTTAGAAAAGGAAGCGAACGCCAATGTTGCTCGGAGGGTTTCGAAGCACTGCGTGCACACAGAAGCGTCTTGTCATGCGTCCTTTCAAAACGCAAAAGAGATGCCAACGAAAATCTGGACAGGAAGAAACGCGGTTTGTATACACACTTAATAACGGAAAGCTTAGACATTTTAGCGCGAAACATAGCAAATCGCGTCGCCAACATGACGAGAAAAAAAAAAGGCTTTCTTTTATTATTTTCATTAACCTATGTAACAGAAAGAAAAACTTCCTTTCCCACCGAACGACCCGTGCTAACGACTCGCTGATCGCCACCAAAGCGCAGACCAGACTACGCAAGCAGAATGAACGGCGATCAAGTCAAACGAGACATGACCTGACCAATAAGAGGCTGTTGAGACGAACGAAAGCCGCCTGCAAAACACCGTCGTCTGCAAACAACGGCCGCCGCCGCCGTCGTCTTCGTCTACTATAACCACAGCGCTCGCGGCCGTCACCACGACGAGCCACCACGGCGGCGAGGGCAAGGCATCTGGGTGCTTCAAGATGGCGCGTCCCGACACGTCCACCCTGTACTTACGATGGGCGGAGTGACTCCAGCGGTGACGAACGTCTCAATACACCTCTCCTTACGTACAAGGTATCCGCGGAACGCGTTTATCAATCAACTCCTGTGCCGAAAGAGGAAAGAAGAGTTGACGGCCAAACAAAACTCCGATAAAAGCGAGCGCCATTTCTCGTGCCTGCAGAAAGGGCACAAACACGCCGCTCCAGGCTGACGTCTGCTCGCGTTTACCCGACGCCATTTTGTTTTTATTGCTTCGTCTTCGCACATACCTTCCCTCGTCTGCTATATATATATATTTAGTCATCAACGCCCTCCGCGTTTAATCTTTTACAGGCGTTCGTCCGCCTTTTTCTGGCGTATATGTGCGATCCATTCTCCGTGCTTTGGTTTTGCTCTTGTTATCAATCGCCTGCAACGCTTAGCTTCGACGCCATCTTTTTTTTTTCTTCCTTTTTCGCGTGTACACATGTCCCTCTCACGGCTGTTCGGTAGGAACCATCCTATACGCTTTGTGTTGTTATATCAATCGTCCCTGGGACCACTTGGGGCTCGGACATGATTGTGGCCCGTCTCAGTCGCCCGCAATGTTTCGTGTTGTTGCCAGTTTGTCTTGGAAAGCGATCCGCGTCGAACGCGAGCGGCTCGGGCAAGGTGGTGATTACGCGAATCGGTGCCGTTTTTGACTTTGACGAGGGGGCCGGCCCCGGCGCTGTAAATAAACACCGCTCGGACGGGCGGTCAGAGCGCCGCTTGAGAAGATGGACTGCGTCAGTATAGCCTCGAAGCAGATCGCCTCACGTGGCAATCTGCTCAAGATGTCGATCATCCGCATGCTTTCTCTGGAAAGTGGCCCCCTCTTCGTCGCTCACTCGCGCTTGTTGGTGCCCCGCCTCTGGAAGCATCGAGTATGTCGCAAGGACGTGTGATATTGGGGGATCTGAACGGTGGCTGCTTTCTGCTTTTGTTTTATGAGACCAGATGGCGCTGCACTGTCGGTAGTGGGTACAAGGTAGAGGGCGAGAAAAACGAATATTAAATATGAGGGAATATTTGCTAACTCCAAAGGAAGCACGGCGTTACTGTTTGAGGCATAGGACAGCTGTATTCAGAACTGGGACGGTTCAAACACCGATGAATGGATACAACGTAACGTGCCTTATATGCGGGGTGAGAATAAAAACGCCAGAGAATGTCATTATGGAATTAACGGGCCCGGCCACCCAAGGATATCGCGCGAGATGGCTGACCTTCTGGGGTCCTTCGATGAGACCGCACTGAAATTAAACGTATCGAAGAAGTAGAGGCTCTCTAAAACAAGATTAGAGGAATGGTGGCTAAAATGAAGGGATGGATAGAGCTGAAATCTGACTTAATTGGCTTAAACGTTACTTAGTCTGGAACTAAAAATACTATTTGACTAGGTGGCGCAAGTCACTGACCTGATTCAAAGAGAACAGCCGCCATGCATCCACCCATCCAACCATCCATCCACGTCAGAGTAGCTGTATATAGCTCCACTTGCTCACTGTGACTCCATGTGAAACGTTTAAGGTGAATGTTTTTCCTCCTTCTACACAGCTTACGAATTTTCTACGTTTTCAAGTTGGTGAAACATAAATACTTTTCTTAAAAATATATATTTGAGACAGTGAAACGTTAATCGAGAACAAAAAGGGAGTTCAAAGTGTGGACTGAATTTTTGTCAAGGTGTGACTCATGATATTTCTTGCGTTCTAGAACTTCTCACGGAAGGTATGCATATGATGCTTTGTATGCTGCAACTATATGCTTTGGAAGAGTGCGCTATTTTAAAACGAAGAGGCATTCCCCTACTGTGGCAAGTTATGAAACCAAGTATAACACAATCATAATGTATCATCAGATGCCAAACAAGATTTTACCATACCAGCGAACTCGTGAATCATCATCAAAGCATTCGCGCTGCTCAAATCGTGCACAAATCTTAGCGAAATACCGTTCGAGCGATACATGCCAGTTGCTTGTCTTTCTATTTAGTTATGATTATCTTAGGTCTTTTAGCTTCGTGAGTTGCTTGCACTGTCAAGTAGGCTTCAAATCAGTGCTTTAAAGAGGTAAATTTTCAAAACATTATTTTCTGCGCTAGTAGGTGACATTATCTCACAAAAGACGCCTGAGTATACTGTCCGAAAATATGCTTAAACCGTAAGATTTATTAGAAAGTCGATGGAGCCGAGAACCGAGGAGGTTGCAAGAACTTGCAAGATTTAGTATCGTTTTTTCATTCGGTTCCTTTCTAGATGTTGGTTTTTCACATATTTGTGTACATTGACGTTTGCATTTGATCCTTTTATTAAATTGGCGTCATTAGAAATCGAAAACGTTCTTCCGCCATATTTTGCCACACTTGGGTGATGGACTTTCTGTTTGATTGTCCGGAAAACCCAAACCGTGAAATGGCGATATTGCAATTGAGGGGTTCAGGTCTTCGTTATATCGGAATTTTCATTACATCGAGCTTTCCGTGAATTATAGCGAAAATTATCTCCCACGAGTGCCAGCGCACCCTTTCAGAGG
Organism: Ixodes ricinus; assembly: GCA_037355805.1. Taxonomy (NCBI): domain Eukaryota; kingdom Metazoa; phylum Arthropoda; class Arachnida; order Ixodida; family Ixodidae; genus Ixodes; species Ixodes ricinus. Next base: position 3,476 of record JAZHYW010018750.1, on the reverse strand, counting down.
CAGGTTAGGCCTTGCACTAGTGAAGTACGCAACGGCGTTCCAAGATACGACGTTCCAGGAACGCGTTTCTTTGATGGGGTAATGAAAGAACACCGCCGTTCCACCTTGAATCGGCGGAACGGGAATTCGTTACGTTTTCGAGGGTGGGAAGAACGACGTCCCTTTCTCCAATTCCACCCAAAATTAGTGGGCATTTAGACTTGTTATTAGCGACTATTTCAACCACCTAACTTCCAGGCATGGGGAAGTGTCCGAGATAGTCGAAAATGAAGAACTGTAACCTATTACCGTGGGGACTCGACGCATAGTTTAATGTGCATATTTTCACTCGCTCGCTTTATTTCATTTATGAGCGATCCGGCAGAATATTTCAATAAACTACGCACCTGTAACGTTAATGTATGGACCCGTTCCTATCTTAGAAATGTAACAGAGACACGTTATTTTTGATCCCCTGGAACTGGTAACGGGAACTCGTTCCAAGATAGAGAAGGAATGAACGAGAAACGAGCTTTCGTTCCTGTTTTGGAGAAACGCGTACAACGGTAGCTCGCCCCCACCCTTAGCGAAGCGGACGAGGACGGGCACGTGACCGGAAGTGACCTACTTGAACACGTGACTCGATGAGGTCCAATCGCATGGCGAGGGCTTCCCGCATGAACACGTCGGGGTAGTGGCTCGCTTCGAAGGCCTTCTCGAGTTCCTCCAGCTGCCAGCCGTTGAAGTTGGTGCGGGTCCGCCGTCGCTTGCCGCCGCCTCCGCCGCCATTGCTACCGCCGCCATCTTTGTCCGACTCGGCGTCTGCGAACGAGTCAAAGGGGCAAATGAGTCGTCAATTCAACCAAAATACACGGCTTACGTGAGAACACACTCTACCTTGCGCAGTGGTGCCTAATTATTTCATAGGTTCATTACATTTGTACCATTAAGAAATAGCTTGACTTTAATTTGCATATATCTAAAACTATCGGTATATAGTTTCGAACGTTTTTAAAAATATTACGACGACTGCGACTGGGGCTTTGGCAAGAGGCATGACTTGGCAGCTGCCATAACCAGGCACGTAGCCAGGATTTTGTGTCGGGGGGAGGGGGGGGGAGGGGGCCGCCCATGACAAAATACTGTATGAGAGGGAGGGAGGGCGAGGAGGTCCCAGCAAAATGGAAGATTTCGGGGTGGGGGGGGGGGGCGGGCCCCGATGGGCTTCCCCTCCCCTCCTGGATACGTGCCTGGCCATAACCATGCCATAACGGCTGCCAGGGTGGTGAGTGGTGGGGGGGGGGGGGCGGATGCGTCGTGCTGTTGCTGTCGTCGTGTGGATTTCTCTCGACGGTCTTTCTTCGATAGCCAAGGTGAGACGGTTAAAGCGCAACCACGTGGAGAGTGTTTCGAGCGCCTGTTGAGCGTCAGCTCCGTTGCCGGAAACCTCTTTTCGGTTTCCCATACATTCGAGCGAGCTGACGCTATAAACACGAACGTGTTATCTCGAAGGACGCTTTCACTCCACGGGAGTGCGCGCATTACGGGTTCGTTCGAAGCGTCGAGCTCGCCCTCGAATTGCTCCTCCCTTGCTCGCCCTTACGGTGGAACGGAGTACAACATTTCTACGGACGACTGCAGAACAGTGACTTTTGTTACGGCTGTCTTTCTGCTCACACTACATGTCTGTGCATTGCTCAACCCTGCTGCTCGGTTGACCCCTTTTTTTGTCTGCTGAGTGCGGCGGTTTGAGTTTTATATCGCATATTGTGCACGATCAGCCTTTAGAATTTAGAATTTACGCGTGCGATTCCTACCTAAATTCGAAATTCTATAGTTAGTCCCGGCAGACTAGGTGGCGCAAGGTACCGCCTGATACGAACGGAATCACTGATAATAGTTATGCACGCTTCAGTTAGCAGCCGTCTATATCTCTATCCATGTAGTGACCGGAAGCGCCTAAACAGGAAGTCGAGACCAACTTCAGAACAGCCGCTAGGTGTGCTGACAGTCGAGTGAGCCGCTCGGGCCTATGGGAATGGCAATTCTTTACGTTCCACTATATTACTTCATGGTGTGCCTACTAGAAGTATTACCATTTTGATAGATCAATAAAACGTCTTGAGCAAGCTCGTAAACAATTGGGCATTTCAAGCGTACGAAATGGAACATAAAAACTGTTTCCATTTCCACATAGAAACCTGTTGGACAGGTATTCGGGATACATAGCCAGCTTGAGCCGACATCCTGGCAAGCGTGTTTTGAATTCCCTCTGAAATTCGACTCTTCGCGTAAAAATTTCCACCCCACGTAAAACGGCCTTCTCAACAGTCACGCTCTGTAGTGAGTTAGTAATAAAGTTTAGCAATCTTAAACAATTTTTGTCACGCTGGAAGTTACAGTCTTCGGTGATTTAATTTCAAATTAAACCGATCTCAGGTTGAATTTCCAGAAGGCGAAGTAAATATTCTTAATATTAACGGAAAGTTTTTTTGTTTTTTTTTAATTGTACAGGTAGTTCAAGTTTGTGCCTGGCCAGGCTTCGCCCCCTTAGAGCCCCTTTCTTCGCAAACTTTGCCCCCGCAGAAACAAGATGGGATCCCCGCGGTTTGCAAGGGCGGCCCCCATAGAGCCTGCCCACGCTGCGTTCACTGGGGACCAATGTGGGTTTCGTAGGAACTGCCCGAGCCCCCATTGCCCATGGGATAGCCATGTGGGCCCACACCTCTCGCGCTACCTGGGACTCGCTGCATTTAGCGGGAAAATTCACGTCACGTGACCCAGACACTTATCCAGTTTCCCCGCTAAATCTGGCGGTGAAAATCGACGTCACGTGATCAATACAACCGTTCAGTTTTCCCGCTAAATTTAGCGGGAAAATATGTCACGTGACACACCAATTCTCTCCCCAATTCCCTCCCCGATTTACTTCGAAGGGGAAGGTCGCTGTTTCTATGACCGATTTGACGGAACAACAGTGATACAAGAAGGAAAAAAACCGGTTCCAAACAGTGTCTTCCGACTCTCTTTTGTATTCTATATGAGCAGCGTGTCGGCGGCTTAAAGAGCGAGAATTAGCCATCAGCGGACAGCGATTCCTGTTACAAAACGATTTCCGAGCAACGAACGCTTTCGATCGAGCCTCTTACATGTGTTTATATGACTTCTTCCTAGGCGTGAAGTAGTTTAACGAGAAAACAATAAGAACCCGTCGGCTGCCGACACCCCGTCACTGTCAAAACCCTCAGAGTGTAGCACACACACACAAAAGAACCATTGCGCTCGCGTCGAGCTGACAGGACCGAAATCGAGGCGGCAGAAAAAGTGGACAACACTGTAAATAAGGGAGCGTAGCAGCGAGTGGGGGCTTCCAAGAAAAAAACCAGAGGGGGAAGCGCGCGAAACAAGCACAATAGATATTGAAAGCACCAACGAAAACAAGAAAAAAAAAAAACTAAAGGAGTGCTAAAAAGTGAAGAAGGCGCGTCCCCACAAGC
>JAZHYW010018749.1:0-51546 GCA_037355805.1 Ixodes ricinus | reverse complement strand
TCGTTCCGGTTACGGCCAGCCTTCGCAGCGGCGAGACGCCGCAACACACTTCTCACGAGCGAACAAGTGTGTTTCGGGTCCTCGCCGCTGCAAAGCTGGCGCTGACGTCTAGGTTCACCGAGAAATGGCTCTTTGATGCTCTGTGCTGCCAGATCCTTGCGCTCCAAATCTGCGACCGGGCACTCTATGGCTCTGTCTTCGAACTGCCAAGCTTTGTGAGTATAGAGGAGGCTATGGCGCTACACTCCGAGCATCATGATAGTGAGATCGAGCGAAGACGCTGCTTGTAAACGAGTATTATGTCAGCAGTCGGCTGGGCCTCGCGTTTAAGCAACTAGTCGAAGGCCGCTGGCCATCAGTTCCGGGTCGCATTGTTGAGTGAGCGCTATCCAACTGTGATTATGTGCTTTAAAGGGAGAAGAATTCATTCGTGGTCCTTGATTATTTTAGAGGTGGTGATCCAAAAGTCGCTAGATAAAAGCTACGTGCAAGTACTCTCCTAGCGACATTCTTTGAAGGGCCGACTGCGTGACGGTGCAGGTTTTGGGAAGCGAACGGCCGCACACTGCAGAAGACTAAACTGAATGACGCCATTTTGTTCCAGCGTATTCTGCTTTGTCATTTGTATTGCTTGTTGTTACTTATAAAAGGAGATATCAAGGAACTTCAGGTGGTCCAGCCCTGTCATGCCTAAATGCCCAAAGAGCGCCATGACGTCAATCTTTCAGGCCTCCTCCGTCTCCGAAAGCGAGGCCGGTTACGATACCACTGCACTCTGTCATATAGAAGCTTGTGGATAAAGGAACTTATCATCTGTCAAAAGTAAACACTGGCACAATGTGAAGTAAGTGCTAGTGCTCGGGCCAACTCTACTCGTCTTAGCATTAAAGGGATGCTTATACTCTAACGTCGACGAACGCAACGCGCTCCGGCGCAGACTGACGTTCGTCGTCCACTGCGGCACGTCACGCCGCACCGAGAAGCGCCCGAAAGATGGTGTTTACAGTCCAGCATACACCATCGCGTTCCAGTGCGCCCAGACGAATTGCTCCACTTTGCGCATGCGCTTCTCCGTGGCAATCGCATCGCCTCTACAGGCAGTAGCTTGCACCGCCAAGCCTCGATGCTACCGGTCAGTGTGGTTCGCCCTCGTCGTGTTGTCACGCTTCAAAAGAACCATTCGTGGAAGTTGTTAGCAGTTCAAAAACAAGCAAATTGTGGTGATAACGAGTGCAAACCAGCATTTATTCTCTCTAAAATGTCACAGAAATGTCACAAACAAAAAGCCCGTTATCGCGCCAGTCGAACCTATATAGCTGCTTCGCAGGTTCACTGGAGTCGTGCCAAGCGACTCCGGCGATTCTTCCGGAATGCTTCGATGAAATAGATGCACCCAGTATTCCACAGCGAAATATTTCTGACGGCTATCCGGTGTGTTATCATAATAGTAGACTTTCACGCTGACTCAAGAAACGGACACCGAACAGAGCGGACGAAGCCTAAGTTATGCAATGCACGCGTGCGAAATTGTAGCGCACTTTACAGAATAGGGGATTCGGTCCAATTTTCAACGCGTACCGCTACTATCGCTTAAAAGCTGAGAAACCCGACCTGAACATTTCTGGCCGGCTAAATAGTACAGAGGTTTCACTGGGTCCGCCGTTCCATGGCACCTGGTCGGACTCAACGCAATTGTGTGAATCGACCTTAACCCCAAGCTCAGTGCCACGGAACGACGACAAGCTAGCTCATGGACCTCCTCGCCGATTAAATCGAGTCTGTTTCCGACGACATCATAAGTGCGTTAAACAACAGTTGCGAAACTTCGCATGTTACCAACGGCGATGCGCCCCCTGCGCATCGGCCGCCGTGTCTTGACTCCTCCAAGGAAAGAAATGACATTCATTTTAACAAGAAAAGTCTAGAAGTCCGTGACCCGAGCGTGTCCTACCCGGCCCCGCGCACGGTAATTTTCTGGGCGAACATCTTCAAAAGTGTTAGGATACCACATTTTTGAAATACATGTTTTGTGGTTAAGGGTCGAGGGTTGCGACTTTGCTGTGCGTAAACTGTGATGCGGTTCAACGAAGCAAACGTTGCCCAGAGTAAATGTGGAGTCGTTTTTGGTCTCGAAGCTATCACAGCTTAGCAGACGACAAGTTAGAAAGCCTTACTGGCGATATTTGCATCGTTTCAAGCGCTTCTACAGAGTACTTATGAAGCAAGCCCTTGCTTCTAACTGCACTGAGGGCTTTTGTTTCGAACTAAAGCTGGAAGCGCTGCGTTCATTTATGGAACCTGTCGTTTATTTAGCAACTGAAGCAAGTGACGCCACACTTGATTTTGTTAATCGGCGTTCGGACGGTTCACAAATGCTGATTCGATCTCCAAACACGCGATATCACGATCGCAGCACAAAGTAAAATAGCCGCGTCGAGCACGGCGTGACGTCAATATTCCAAATTTGAGTGTCTCTCTCATCGTTTTGCGTGTATTACCTGGCAAATCAAGGAATGGCCGCGGGTGATACCTCCGATGGGCTCTCGGTCCGCGATCCAGTCTACTGCAATAAAGATCAGCAGGTAGACCTAAAGCTCGCTGCCTTTGTTTCTACTGCACTCGCTGAACACGTTCGAATGCGAGAGCCAAGTACCGGACGCAGGCGGTCAGCATTCTAACGCGTTCCAGGAGTGCATTGGAAACAAATGTTGCCTTTCTCTCCACTCCACCCGAAGAACGCCTTGCAAAATGAAAGTCAAAAAGCGGACACCAGTGTTTTGCGCTCTAACGCGTTACTCGTGACCAGTGGATACAGAGGACGCTAGCTTGAAGTTTACCCATTAATCTTTCCAACCAGAGCTTGGCGGCCTGACGTTCCCGCGTGCTCTCGTCTCCTTCTCGCCCTCCGTGTCTCGGTGCAGAGCGCGCGGGCAAACTAATAAACAATTACCATAAAACATAAAACGCACCGTTCATTGAGGGAACAAACATATGAAAACCACTAAACTTTCTTTGAGACAATGATGGGGTCGTCCTTCTTTTGCTCTCTCGGCTTTTTATTTTGTAACACGTTTTGAGTTATGTTCGTTTATGTTTTGTTGGAATCTGTCTGCCTGCACAAGCCTAAATGCAGCACCCTGAAGGCCAGTCGGTCACAGTTTGTTTCAGCTCACAACCACATACAATACGAAAGGACTTCAAATTAGTCAAGCTGACGCTTACTCGGCCTCATTGTAGAGCGGGAGAGCCCGGTGCGCGTTCCTTAAGAACGTGCAGCATGCACGTCGCTGAAAGAGCTAACGCTTTTTGACTATACTCTGTTTCACCCTATGACGTACCGCAGGAAAGGCTACAGGCGCGAGCTCCATGCTCAGGGGCACATCTCGGTGGCACAAGCTCTCGTGCGTTAAGAGCAGCTCCCAACGCTATGACCTCGCGCTTCTAGCCTTCTTTGCGGTACAACATAAGGTGAAACGGAGTATAGATTGTGGAGCACGTGCACGCTCTACTGAAACTTGGGCATTAGGCACGAGTCTCACTAGAGTGACAGAAAGAAACAACCAATGTGCAACACGCGCCCGATGGTACCTTTGGCAGGCCTGCAGGCTCTCGGTGCTCGTGAAGTAAACATATGTGACTGGAAGCCTAGCGACGATTGGTACTATCGCTCGAATGCTGATTTGATGCTTGCTGTTGTCGATGGTGTCTACTTGTCGCTCTATACTTCTGGCTGATTCAAACATTTGCAACCGTTAGGTTCGTATGCAACCGAAGCGAGAGCAAAAACCAAAACACCGCAACAACCGTGAACTCATGAATCGCTTCGAAGAGCTACCCCTTGCATTGCTTGCCATGCTGCGTATGGCGAAAGCTTGTTTCTGTGACTTTAGTCATTACAGTCGTTTTTTTGGTTGCATGCAAACACAACCAACGCAGATGAGTGAATCATCCTTTAGTCTCACTTTTATATCAACACCATGTAGTTCATATATTTTCAATGCTCAATTATCTTTATACCCAAAAGAGTACGCATATATGACTGGCCTTCACAGTGTTTGCAGTTATAACTGCGAACACTGTGCAGGCGGCAGTGGGTACCTTTGACTGACTTGACTGGGGTACTCGCTATACTTAAGCCTGGTTCAGACAGTTGCGTTCGGCTGCATTTGACGGCGTTGCGGCTGCGAGAAACCAGGGGCTCTATGTTGCGCTTTTGGACTCCCATGGCGACTACGGAGAAGGAAGTGACGTCAACAAGGCAGAAAACGCAGATTGGATGTTGATTGGTGAAGGTCGCTGATGACGAGTTTCCGCAGAAGAAAACAAAGCTCACTTCTTCTTTGTTTTCTTCTGCGGATATTCGTCATCAGCGACTGTCACCTATCAACATCAATCTGCGTTGGCTGTGTTGTTGACGTAACTTCCTTCTCCCTAATCGCCGTGCGAGTTCAAAAAGCGCAACATAGGGCCCATGGACATCCATGCTGCTTATATCACGTGCCAAGATGATCCCCTGAATTGGATTCCAAGCTTCATACGTAGCACAGATGTGCCGGTGACTCGCTTTCAGTTCTCGACGCAACACAGTCAAACGCACTAAAACGCAAATTTCTGAACCGACCTTCACACTGGTGTCATAGTCGAGGCTTCATCCAACGCAAATGGCTCGCGCATATAGCCTTCGAGGCTAACAATAGTCCATGCTAAATAATAATAATAATAATAATAATAATAATAATAATAATAATAATAATAATAATAATAATAATAATAATAATAATAATAATAATAATAATAATAATATTAATAATAATAATAATAATAATAATAATAATAATAATAATAATAATAATAATAATAATAATAATAATAATAATAATAATAATAATAATAATAATAATAATAACAATAATAATAATAATGATAATAATAATAATAATAATAATAATAATAATAATAATAATAATAATAATAATAATAATAATAATAATAATAATAATAATAATACATTTATTGTATTGACACAGCAATGTTTGCGTGACGGGCGCATCAAAGCCAAAACGAGGCTTGTGGGATGCTACCCTAAAATTAACACTTTAAACATTGCTACGCGCTATACACAAAGGAAATAAGACAAATTGACATTCACACGTCCTTAGAATGTCCCAAGGTCATAGTCAGCAATTGGGTGCATGCAACACACAGAATCACACCTCCAAATACTGATGCAAGTACATAGATAAGGTTTAAAATAACTTAATATAAAAAATAGCGATAATCACAAAGACCAAAGTGTCGCGCCTGATGAGGAAAAGAAAAAGAAAAAAAAATCTGGCGAAAAAACAAAATTGCAGTACACGGCGTCCAACGAGTGACTGTCCAGGACGTCCAGGCTACACAAGTGCAACCCACACTGGGAAACACTAAACAAAGTAAAGCAGAGATCATCAAAAACTCATACTTCTAAGTGATTTCTTAAGATTACGGAGCGATGTAAGGCCTAGTAGCTCGGGCGGCAGCTGTGAGAACTCCAGAAATGTCGCGAAATAACTGTAAATGAGACCAAGTATAGTAAGACTCGCCCAGGTGTGGCTCAAGTGGGAATAAAAAACAAACCAATTATTGGAGAACAGCCGATATCAGCTTCGTCCAGGTAGCGGAACAGATGACGGTACACTCGACTTTGTTTTGTTTTTTTCTAAAATGAAGAAGCGCACACTGTTGATTCATCCTTCTTTCCTTTCTTCGCTTGTTCTTCGGTGCGTATTTTTACAGCAGAGCTTTTGCTTATCGGTGACAAAAATGTTAGGCAGCAAACTTTCAGGGTTTAATCGAATAACACCGATAAACGTACATCGGAGTCAAGACACAACATTGGTTAAGACCAAAAGGCACCCATTTCTAGCAAATATTTTGTCTAGCTAGGACTTTTTTGGTCGAAACCCTGCGCTTTTCGACTTGAACTCAATCATTTATGGTGTATTCGTCCATATTCGACAGTAAATAAAAGCCAAAAAATGGCCATTAATTTTGTTATATATGAACACCGGAAAAGTTTCGCACTACAAATAAGAAACGGCACGGATTTGAAACGTTGTGCATTTATGACGAAAAGACTGCACACGCATTAACATTTTCTTTTCCTTTCCATATATGGTGAGTCGTTCGAACGTGAATCAAATGAACACGATCGGCGGGGAAAGTAACGTTATTGCGAACTTCTAAATCACCTTTTTCTTTAAGCGTACTCAAGCGCGAACGTGAGAAATATAAAAATAAAATGAACCTTAATATTGCACTGGCAATTAAATATAGCTTAGAGCATTTTCCGGTCTCTAAGGCAAAGCCCCTTATAAATGGCCGTTTTACCGAACTGTCTAGGTAAGTCACACCTTAATGTAAATTGCACTTATATATCTGTACGTTCGGTGCGAAGAAACTGCATAAATACGCCCGCATACGCGTATCGTAGTCGCAATATATGAGGAAACAAGAGACACTTTCACTACTCAGGAAAATTAATCAAAGGATAAATATGACCCACTTGGCAAATTTGTGCAGTTAAGTCTCGTACTTATAGACCATTTTTATCGCGGGCAGCGCCATTTTTAATACTGTGGCTTAATCTAGCGAGCTTCCGGTTCCGTGGCCATGCTGTCCGCGGACATGTTGAGTGGTTAGAAACGTTGGCGGAAGTGTTCTTCGGGGCAAGGGTGTTCTTCGCTCCCGCGTTGGGTGTGCGAATTAAGTTCTCCAAAGGGCTGCGTATCCTACTTATGGCGCGTCTTCGGTTCTCGTGAGCCGTTGATAGTGTGTTTAAACTCATTGGGAACGTTTTCTGACTCGCATTATGTCAACCGCCAGGTCGGCGATGCCCAGAAGAGCGGCACTGAACGCGGCACTGAACTTTCCACCGATAGAAAACGGAGGAGTGAACTCAAAATATTGTTTTAGTTAACAGCGATTGAATTTTTTTCAGATTTTTGGCGTTTTTGATGAAGTACACTGGGAATATTTTTGGCGTTTTGTGTCGTTCACAACAGTGAAATATGAAGTTAACAATGTACTTTAGTTGAGCGCGTCGGTGGTAAAGTTAAATACAAGAAAGAATAAAACATGAACTACGAGGAGTGTGTTGTTTTGTCCGCCCTTCATGTTTTAATATTTCTTGTATTTAATGTTAACAAGGACGCGCGAAATAAGAGCATTGCAGGGAACCATCGAAGGCAGCTTCTTCCGGCTTGCAGGTGTTGTTTGTAAATGTTCTAATTCACGATCCCGTGTCGACGAGCGCGTCCTTTGTCTGGAACTGAAAACTGCTAACTGGAGATGCGCTCATTGCAGGAGCGAATCAATCAATAATTCAGTGATTCGAATTGATGCATGAGCATATTTCGGCAATACAAATTCAAGTTTTTTTGTTTTTTTGTTTTTTGCAGTTACGTTAAGTACTCTTTTGCAAAATAAGAAGAACCCAATTGCGTTGGGACGGTCAACGTAAATTCACGGCTCTTTTCTATCGCGCAGGATATCGCGATAAGAAAAAACGATTGAACTAGCTTTTCGACAATTTGCAGCCACACAAGGCGGCGGAAATTAACCTTCAACTTAGTGTTCTATTCGACAAAATTGAGCTAATGTTACCACTGCAACATATAAGCATTAAGATAAATTACGATAAGATACAAGCTCGAAAAGCGATTCTCACGAGAAACCTTGCGACCGCCTTGCAAGCGTAGCCCATATTCATCGACGGTACAGCTGTCAGTTCGGTGCGCGGCATATTCACGAACTCTTCCGAGTACACTCGAAATCATAGCGTCGGGGAAAAGTCTTTTTTTATAGCGCAGCTCTAGGCGCCCGTTTGCGGCTTGAGCGGTGTCGCCGTCGTCGTTGCCGTCGGCGTTGGCGTCGGCGTAACCGCGCGGTGCATTATGGGACGGTGACGTCACTGATGATGTAATCAGTGACGTCATCGTGATGACGTCATAACGATTGATGTCATCCTCATTGTCATCGTCATCATCACGATGACGTCACTGATGACGTCATCTGTGACATCATCATCACGATGACGTACTGATGACGTCATCATGACGTCATCGTGATGACGTCAACACGATGACGTAATCATCATCACGATGACGTCACTGATAACGTCATCGTCACGCGTGACGTCATCACTGACGATGGCGATGACGTCATCAATACGACGTCACGTGAGCCCCGTGAGGTCACGAGGGTCACGTAACCTCACGGTTACGCCGACGGCGACGGCGACGCCGACGCCACTCGGAGGGTGGAGTAGCACCAGGATGAGGAGGAGGGAGGAGGGTATACGCTCCCCTCAGTACCCTTCTTTCCTCCTCCTCAAGAGCTGCGCTCTAATTCGGTGTTACATGGGGTTGTAAGCGACCTTCATTTTTTTTTCTTTGACCCAATCCGCTGTCACCGGAAGCTTTAGCCACCTGGAAAGCGAAATAGTTTGAAGATATTGCAGCAGTCGGATCCCGTGCATGATACTGATGTCATCCGATAATATTCCGTGCCTTCAGTTTGTTGTCTTGCAGCCTATTACCGAACAATAATGTCCCGATGACCAACTCTAGCAGAAAAATATTTTTTGCCGGAATGTAATTTCCAGTAAAAGTCTATTTTACTGGATTATGGGACTGTTTTCACTTCCAGTAAAGCCGTAGTTTACCGGAATGTCACCGGATTTTTACTGGAATGTCACCGGTTGTTTTACAGGAATGTTACCGGCTTTTTACCCGAATGTCACCGGATTTCTACCGGAAGTTTATTTCCAGTAAAAATCTATTTTACTGGATTATGGGACTCTTTTCGCTTCCAGTAAAGCCACAATTTACCAGAAGATCACCATATAATAATATCTTTATTATCTTCGAAAAAATACATGTGTGCGTGCTGGCCCACGAAAGCAAAGATGCTTGTATGTGAGACCAGGCAGCCAATAAAATACCGTGACACAGTGAACACTAGAGAAACAAAACAAACAAACAACAATAATGTAGGAATGTGGGCAACGAATACGCACTAAGTAATTATATAATCATTATTGCGCGAGCGTGAGGCACCATTCTGTTACATTCCGTTTTACCGCAGTGAAAGGATGACTATGTTCGTAAAGCACTTGGCAAACTGTTGAAGATTGGCGATCCTATTGAAAAATATTTTTCGGAATGTCATTCCAGTAAAAGTCTATTTTACTGGATTATGGGACTGTTTCACTTCAGTAAGCCGTAGTTTACCGGAATGTCGCCGGATTTTTACTGGAATGTCACCGGTTGGTTTACAGGAATGTTACCGGCTTTTTACCCGAATGTCACCGGATTTCTACCGGAAGTTTATTTCCAGTAAAAATCTATTTTACTGGATTATGGGACTCTTTTCGCTTCCAGTAAAGCCACAATTTACCAGAAGATCACCATATAATAATATCTTTATTATCTTCGAAAAAATACATGTGTGCGTGCTGGCCCACGAAAGCAAAGATGCTTGTATGTGAGACCAGGCAGCCAATAAAATACCGTGACACAGTGAACACTAGAGAAACAAAACAAACAAACAACAATAACGTAGGAATGTGGGCAACGAATACGCACTAAGTAATTATATAATCATTATTGCGCGAGCGTGAGGCACCATTCTCTTACATTCCGTTTTACCGCACGAAAGGATGATATGTTCAGCAAAGACTCTGGCAAACTGTTGAAGATTGGCCGGAATTCATAGTGTTTTTCTTTCTTTTTTCGGAAGTCAACGGAAGCCATTTAGGAGGAAGCCTGTGAACCGTGGTTGGTGCATGTTTACCAGATGCTGGACGATTCGGTAACAATAAAAGTGGTTAGTCCACAGAGACCTGAAGGTTCTATGTATCTATTTAACCGGGTCGATACCAGTGAAACAATTTGCACAGCTGTAGACAAAAGCAATCAGACCAAATAGGAACAACCGAGTTCTTTGTCGCAAAAGATATCTTTCAAGGTACTTACAATGCCGCTGGGTAAATTCCTAGACGTACGGTAATAAAACCGCGCAGGTGCACCACACGGACACACACACGTATGATCTCAGTAGCACGTTTAGCGAAAACCACGAACGCGCGAAACGAACATCCGCCGCCGTTGAGAAATCACGGGCACAGATCACGATGTCGTCCCTGATGTCGTCGCCGCGGGTGCAGCAGGTGTCAGTAGCACGCTTAGCGAAAACCACGAACGCGCGAAACGAACATCCGCCGCCGTTGAGAAATCCCGGGCACACTCACGATGTCGTCCCTGATGCCGCCGCCGCGGGTGCACCATGGCGTCAGTAGCACGCTTAGCGAAAACCACGACCGCGCGGAACGAACATCCGCCGCCGTTGAGAAATCCCGGGCACACTCACGATGTCGTCCCTGATGCCGCCGCCGCGGGTGCACCCGGCGTCAGTAGCACGCTTAGCGAAAACCACGAACGCGCGAAACGAACATCCGCCGACGTTGAGAAATCTTGGGCACAGTCTTTTTCGCTCGCTGGATGCTTCTGAAGCCGGACGGACAAAGAGGCGTAAGAAACAGGTCACTGAAAGATATTTTCTTTTCATCTGCACACCCAGCTGCTCTGGAAGATACAGGTCGCACACATGGAACGAGAATCCGAGACTGAGCGTTCGTTCCTGGCCGGCCGTTGCTCGTTGACGGACAAAGAAGCCGGTTTTCTTAAAAAAAATAAAAAAAAGTCAGCAAAACGACCTTCTCGCATTTTCCCCACGACCCAATGCGAGGGAGAGAGGGTGCGTGGGGACTCGTCCTTGGTGCGAGGCACCAAGGACGCCCAGTCCCCGGCTCGCCTCGGCTTCCCCTCCCCTCGCGTCGGCTTTGAGTGAAGTTCGGTAAACAGGGAAGCGAGTCACCCGTTTCGGGTAAGATTAAAACCGGGTCGTCTGGGAATCGAAAGTGGCTGGCGGTGACATTCCAGCGAAATCTGGAAACCCGATGCCGATGAAATTACAGCAAAATCTGTTTGCCGGCAAATAATCTCGCACAGACTGCAGGTAAACTGGTTTCGAATGAAAACGGGTGAAAGTGCCCACCTTTTTGGATCGTCAAAACAGTTCGCTGCACGCACTTCTTGAGGGTTGCAACGTCGTCCCGAGCTAAAACTCGCACTCACGAGAATGCCGCCCGAGTGGTCTCGTACCTGCTCTGCCCCGACTTTTGCCTGTCGCAAATAGCAAGTTGCCGGTGATCGCTGCTCACCTTTTTGGATCGTCAAAACAGTTCGCTGCACGCACTTCTTGCAGGATTGCAACGTCGTCTCGAGCTAAAACACGCACTCACGAGAATGCCACTGCATTGGCGGCCACCATTACAAACTCAGCTAGTCCCCCTGCTCGTCTTGGCTTCCTTGCCTTTAGCCGTTCCCCTTTCGTCGGCTACCAGTGAAGTTCGGTGTCTGGCAAACGAGAGTGGCTTCCGGTAGGATTCCAGCGACGGGTAATCGAAAATGGTTCTGGCAAAACTTTCAGCGAAAGTATCTTCCGGTAATATTTCCACCACAGACTGGTAAACGACGCTGGTTTCTGGTGAAAATGAGTGGAAATTAACCCGTTTCCACTGAATGTCACGGGAAGTTTTTGCCGGATTTTAACCGAGAGTGGCTCCGGTAAAACGTACACCGGAATCTGGTAACTGAAAGTGGCGGCCAGTAATATTTCCACCAAAAAACTGGTAAACTACGCTGGTTTCTGGTGAAAATGAGTGGAAATTAACCCGTTTCCACCGAATGTCACTGGAAGTTTTTGCCGGATTTTTCAATGAATTCATAGTGTTTTGCTTTTTTCCGGAAGTCAACGGAAGCCATTTAGGAGGAAGCCTGTGAACCGTGGTTGGTGCATGTTTACCAGATGCTGGACGATTCGGTAACAATTAAAGTGGTTAGTCCACAGAGACCTGAAGGTTCTATGCATCTATTTAACCGGGTCGATACCAGTGAAACAATTTGCACAGCTGTAGACAAAAGCAATCAGACCAAATAGGAACAACCGAGTTCTTTGTCGCAAAAGATATCTTTCAAGGTACTTACAATGCCGCTGGGTAAATTCCTAGACGTACGGTAATAAAACCGCGCAGGTGCACCACACGGACACACACACGTATGCTCTCAGTAGCACGTTTAGCGAAAACCACGAACGCGCGAAACGAACATCCGCCGCCGTTGAGAAATCACGGGCACAGATCACGATGTCGTCCCTGATGTCGTCGCCGCGGGTGCACCAGGCGTCAGTAGCACGCTTAGCGAAAACCACGAACGCGCGAAACGAACATCCGCCGCCGTTGAGAAATCCCGGGCACACTCACGATGTCGTCCCTGATGCCGCCGCCGCGGGTGCACCAGGCGTCAGTAGCACGCTTAGCGAAAACCACGAACGCGCGAAACGAACATCCGCCGACGTTGAGAAATCTTGGGCACAGTCTTTTTCGCTCGCTGGATGCTTCTGAAGCCGGACGGACAAAGAGGCGTAAGAAACAGGTCACTGAAAGATATTTTCTTTTCATCTGCACACCCAGCTGCTCTGGAAGATACAGGTCGCACACATGGAACGAGAATCCGAGACTGAGCGTTCGTTCCTGGCCGGCCGTTGCTCGTTGACGGACAAAGAAGCCGGTTTTCTTAAAAAATAAAAAAAGTCAGCAAAACGACCTTCTCGCATTTTCCCCACGACCCAATGCGAGGGAGAGAGGGTGCGTGGGGACTCGTCCTTGGTGCGAGGCACCAAGGACGCCCAGTCCCCGGCTCGCCTCGGCTTCCCCCTCCCCTCGCGTCGGCTTTGAGTGAAGTTCGGTAAACAGGGAAGCGAGTCACCCGTTTCGGGTAAGATTAAAACCGGGTCGTCTGGGAAACGAAAGTGGCTGGCGGTGACATTCCAGCGAAATCTGGAAACCCGATGCCGATGAAATTACAGCGAAATCTGTTTGCCGGCAAATAATCTCGCACAGACTGCAGGTAAACTGGTTTCGGATGAAAACGGGTGAAAGTGCCCACCTTTTTGGATCGTCAAAACAGTTCGCTGCACGCACTTCTTGAGGGTTGCAACGTCGTCCCGAGCTAAAACTCGCACTCACGAGAATGCCGCCCGAGTGGTCTCGTACCTGCTCTGGCCCCGACTTTTGCCTGTCGCAAATAGCAAGTTGCCGGTGATCGCTGCTCACCTTTTTGGATCGTCAAAACAGTTCGCTGCACGCACTTCTTGCAGGATTGCAACGTCGTCTCGAGCTAAAACACGCACTCACGAGAATGCCACTGCATTGGCGGCCACCATTACAAACTCAGCTAGTCCCCCTGCTCGTCTTGGCTTCCTTGCCTTTAGCCGTTCCCCTTTCGTCGGCTACCAGTGAAGTTCGGTGTCTGGCAAACGAGAGTGGCTTCCGGTAGGATTCCAGCGACGGGTAATCGAAAGTGGTTCTGGCAAAACTTTCAGCGAAAGTATCTTCCGGTAATATTTCCACCACAGACTGGTAAACGACGCTGGTTTCTGGTGAAAATGAGTGGAAATTAACCCGTTTCCACTGAATGTCACGGGAAGTTTTTGCCGGATTTTAACCGAAAGTGGCTCCGGTAAAACGTACACCGGAATCTGGTAACTGAAAGTGGCGGCCGGTAATATTTCCACCAAAAAACTGGTAAACTACGCTGGTTTCTGGTGAAAATGAGTGGAAATTAACCCGTTTCCACCGAATGTCACTGGAAGTTTTGCCGGATTTTTCAATAGGGCAGGCGATTGTCGTCAGTAATTCCTCTAGCTCTGATTACATCTGGAAGTAAAATGAAATGTAGGAAACCGCGAAGAAAACACCCGAACTTGAAGGAACACAGTCGTCCAAGGCGTTCATCCGGGTTTTTCGCTTGTTCCTAACCACTCAGGAAAATTGGAAAGTGCCGGCAGCCCTGTCCCTTTTTCTCTCTACCCCACTTTTAGTAAGATGGTCTATAGAGAAAAGAAAGCAGACATTCGCACTGTTGCAGTCAACTCACCGAGGAAAAGGTTGAAAAATAAACCGCACTTGTAAACAAAAATTTACGGTACTGTGACTAATACCTTACTCTGAACTAAAGTGTGGTTGTATATGTAGCGTTGTCACTTCACGCCGTTCCAATTTAATTTCACCAATCTAACCAATAAATCAGCACCATAATTTCGTCTCATTTGTTCGTTTGCCACCACTCTCTAAATTAAGGACGCACAGAAACGCCTTGAGACCCTGGGCTTCATTTCTGAGCGCGATTGATTTAATTGATTACAGCACACCCACAAAGTCAGCGAGCTCGTTGATGACGCAATTTTGGCGCTACTTGATTCGATCCACCGAATCGTAACGTCGACGTCTGCAGGACTTAAAGTGAAACAGAATATAGGATTCTCCAGTCTCTTGGCGTGTGCTCCTCCTATAGTTGCTTTTCCCGTGTGGATTTACGCCTCACCCTTCAAATTGTTTTCTCTTTTTAGACGAAACAACCCAACTGTCCAGCATAGGTAAGCAGGGGCCCTAAAGCCCGGTTCAAACAGGCCCGGAATACGGAACCCGGGCCAGCCCGGCGCCGGAACCCGTAGTGACGTCAGCGCTCCCTCCGTACGGGCGGTGACGTAATTACGGCTTCCGGCGTCCGGGTCAAGAGTTGAAAAATTTTCAACTTTTCTCCTTCCCGGGTCGTGACGTAGGTTTCCGTATTTTCTCCGCGGCCAATCAGCGCGGCGCGCTTCCCTCCTCCGCCCTCCTTGCCACCGGCGTTCACGCGGTTCCGCGTGCGAATGCCTCAGATGCTCCGTGCTTGCTTGCGAGGATGGCTGCGACGGTGAACTTCTTGCCCGTCTCCGACGCGAGGAAAGCTGCTGCAAAGAGTGCCGCTGCCGCGAAGAGGGCTGAAGTTGCCGCTGCGTTTGACGTACCCGAGAAAACCTATAAATTAATTCAGCTAGTTCAGCGGTACCCCTGGATCTACGACAGGTATCGTAGCGACCACAAGGACCAGGACAAGCGAAAGACCTCGATACTGCTTTTAATACTTTATTCACATGGTTTCGGAGACACGGGAGGTGGTTGCAACCCGATGAAACGGCATCTTCAATGCAAATATGAGTGGCCTTTAGAAAGGCCGTTTGTAGAGGCAGGCAGTGGTTGGCTTGCTGGCTGCAAAGAGACCGGAAAGGCAGTGGGATGCACTTAAAAGGTTAAAATGGTGAACGACACCGGTACGCGCTGTAGATGAGTTTTTAGGCAGTACTGTACGACCGCTAGCCTAGAATCTTTAACACCCGTCACGCAGTAGTGAAACACGAACGTCTGCTGTTACGATGCTCATCCAGATCGAAACGGGCAGGGGTGGGGATTGAACCCAAGATCCCTGGGTTCTGCAGCGCGAGCTTTCGTGCAGAATTCACTCACAAGCAGCTTGTAAGCACACATCCTAGCTAGCACAAAGGACAAGGAAGCACAACGGGCTTCCGTCATACATGCACTCAAGGGAGCACAACATAGTAAACAGAAAGAGTGTGTCGTATCAGCTGCACATGTGCATGCCATTGCTATTTTTTTATAGCACAGACGCAGTAAAATCTGACAAGCGTGTGACTGTTACGAAAGCTTCTCTCGTGATCCTGCCGCGTTAAAAATGATATAAACGTGGTTCCACTGCGGGAGCGCACGCTCCACGTGAGTATTCCTGCGAGCGACGCGCGGGCCCACGTGGAACGCCACTTGATATATAACATGAAAATAATCCAAAATAAAAAGCAGCACACCCTACCTGGCTCGTGACATTCGGAAGCACTCGAAGAAGTCCCGGCCGTCGGGGTCTTCGTACATCTGTCTCACGATGGTGGCATACTCGCCGAGCGTTTTCCGAGACTTCAGGAGCTCGCGGACGGCCTTTCGCTTCTTTTTCTTCACGCTCCGCAGGTACTGCTCACACGCAGCCGCGAAAGTAGTCAGCCGACGCCAGTCGATAGTTCTTGCATATGTGACGTACCTCATCACACAAAGGTTCATAAGTGAGGCAATTCGAGCTTCGTAGTCGGGATCCTGCCGAGACGACGCCATCGCGAAACAAAGCGACGAAAACGAGGCACCAGTGCCGCTCTAGACGGAGCGCGAAGCGTGCCCGGCGCCCGGCTGCCCGGCATCGCCTGCCTCGCCCGCGAAAGCGGCGACGACTCCGCTTGACGACAGCCGTTGATTGGTTGCCTGGGGAGCCGCTGTGACGTCAGCTCCCGTATACGAGGGCCCGTGGCCGCGCGCCGTTCAAAACAAACCGTGGCGCCAGCTCCCGTAAACGGACGCCGGAAGTGATTACGTCACTACGGGTTCCGGCACCCGGGCTGGCCCGGGTTCCGTATTCCGGGCCTGTTTGAACCGCGCTGAAAACTACGCGAAAACGTCGGTAAGAGATCCAGACGCCGGCCGCCGTCCTTGGCTTGGGCGTCGTCCAATCACGGCGGTTGAATGTCTCGCTGACTTTTTCTCTAAGTGTTCAGATGAATGCCCCAGGTGTCTCTGTGTACTTGTTGATTGCTTCAGTTACATGTGTCGCTCGATCACGTTGATTACCGCATGACGTTTTCATATTATCTATTGCAAGGTCTTTAGAATAAATAAATGGTACTAAATACATATTTTTTTTCAATTCTGAGAAGATGTTGCGTCACTTGTTATTTGTGTCGTGATGGGCGAGAGTCAGGGAGTAATTTAAGTAACATTTCTTGAATTTACGAAGGCGATCATTAAATCAGCCCTGCAACAGGTAAAACAACTGTTCAATCCAAAAAAATGTTTTTTTTTTTTTTTACATTCTTGTTCTACTGTAATACAAGCTCTGAAAGCGCTTTTGTTCCATAGCATGCACCAAATACTTCTTCTAGAGACTGCAGAAGCCGATTGTATTTATTTTGGTAACAGAAATCTAGTTTTATATAAATTGGTCTTACTCATAAGTTCCAAAATAACTGCAACGCTAATTGTAACGCACTTTTTTTCAACCTAAGCTGCGTACGTATAACGGCCACTTGATCCAGCGAAAGATACTTAACAATTATTCAGTCTTAATCCCAACGTTCGGCATGCTTGCTTAAAGGGCCGGCGCAACGATATTAGGTCGGAATGTTTTACTATTTACACGAACTTACTGGGACTAGTGGAACTCAAGTACACTGGCGCGCAATGCCATTGACCGTGCAACCTCTTTGTTGATTTGTAATTTCATGAATAAAAACGAGCGTTTCTTTCAATCCCCCCCTCACAAATCTTGATGACGTAATCTGGAGGTCTCAGTGTTTGCATAGCCCCCCCCCCCCTGACGATATCTGAATGCGGCTCATAGATTTGATCAATTCATTTCGTGAACACTCGATTTGGGCTCGCGATAATCAAAAGTTCGGCAAGCCTTCGGGTAGTGGCTCGTGTCCAATCGCTGCAATGACGACAGTAATCAAACCCTAACGTTGCCCGTAACCAAGAGCGTGTTCGGTGCTTTGCCAACCCTTGCATGTTGCTATGTTGAACAATGGCGGCATATAATCAGTTCCAGATCGCGTGACCACTTGCACTCGTTTCAAGCTGAGGAAAATTATGAGGAGACAAAACGATACTCGTTTTTTTGTGTTTTCGTTTTCGATTACTATTGCACGTGAGGAAACACTCACGTGTATTTCATAGTTTGAAAACGTTGGATCCATCCTAAGCGTTATTTACTCAGAATACAAAAATCGCTGCACCGCCGCTTTAACTGGTCCAGGTACATTATTACTGTACGTGCCAATTGTCTGCACTTCGATAGTCTCTAACATTTACGAAGGACCACACTAAGAAGACGAATTAGCAGAACAGAATCCGACACAGAATTATCACTTACAACTTACTTGAAATCAACGGTAGTGAATCATAGAATGATAACGGCCGGTCGTGTCGTTGGAACACCCGACCTCCAGCACGCGCTTTATGCCTTCGGCAATGCTTATGCTGCGCGCGAGCGCTCTAGCTGCCAGAGAAGCCGAAGGATTTTCGAAAGTGGGAAGCTCGCGCTGGAAGCGGGACAGCTAGAGCTTTTTCCGCCGTTCTTACCTTCTTGTGACTGTATAGTCGATGGCAAGGTAAGAACCAAGGAGATGTTCAACCTAAGTTTTCTGCTTTCGATTTCACTTAGTCGCACGCGCAGCTGAAGTTCAGCGGAAGGGAACGATCGCGTGCTAAAGGTGGACCATTTATTGGGCCATTAATCTAACACCGACTTTAGTTACTCAGTATAAATAATGCGTCGGATCCCGTGTTTTCGGAGTTATCTTGAAATTCGTATGGTGTTTTCCGGTATTTATATATTAGCTGAAAAATCGGAGATTATCGAGAGTGCTATTTCTGTTAGATTCCCGATTCTCAGAAATTCAGTTTCTTTTCCTGTGTTCTCAAATTTAAAAATTCAAAAACAAAATAAAGTTTTGGTACCTTGACATTCGTTCGGAAGGAACCTTGACGAGCTAAAAGGTTAACCTTTTCGTCAATAGTTCCAGATTCTAAAGGTTACTGATGTGGCACTTTCTTCGGACCACTGATCCTGTGACTTCCTTAAAGGTTAAAAGCACCAATTATTTGTCGTTCTGGCTTTGAACTTTTTAATTTTTTAGGGCGAATCCGAATTGACAGAAAATTTACCAACGAGTGCTTTTTGTATATTGACTATTCCAATTACTTCCAATGCTTCAAATGTGCATATTCGTCTTTCAAAACTCCATTTTACAGCGGGGCTGTTGAAGGGCTGGTTTCCACAGGATCGTGCCCTAAAAAAACAAATGTCGACACAACACTCTGGTTGCCGCCGTCGCTCATAGATGGCGGTAGCTGTCCAGAGTGTTGTGTTTGCCGGTTGTCTGCTTGCCGCCGTCGCTCATAGATCGCGGCAACCTTTCCAGCCTCGGCAACCAGACAACTGGTTGCTGCCGTCGCTCATAGATGGCGGCAACATTTCTTCGGAGGAAGAAGAGCGGGAACGGAACGAGCGGCGATGTGCGCAGCAGCGCGAATGGTTCCGCAACCGCCGCGAGGCCGCTATCGCCTAAAGTTCCACTGCGTCGAGCGCTTCAGATTCCCTTGCGAAAGAAGAGCAGATCGCTCGCCTGGAAAGCCACCGCCGAGAACAGAAGCTACAGCTCCGCTGCTCTTCCTTCTTCACCAAAGTGGAAAGGCTGAAAGTTTTTTTTTGTTTTTGTTTTTAAAACAACATTGCTGAGAGTTTACCGTGATGACAGTAATCATAGTATCTCACTCTGTAAATAATCAGGTAACTTTTTGTTTATAAATCCGCATCTTGTTTACGTGTTTGTACCCACTCCTGCCATGGCTCCTTGAGTGGAGACAGTAGTATTCCTAAATAAATAAAATAAAATAAAATAAATTTCAAAACTCGTGTAAAGAAGATGAAGAAGGAACAGAGGTGAATAGTCGTTATTCATGCGCTTCCACGTGTACGTCGTGTTTCTTTTTGTCTGCCATATCGTCTTCTGCAACCTTTTAGTTTAGAAGTTTGTTCAGTGTAATTTGGCAGCGTAGCATACCTCATAATGTCAAATCTGAGATATCCCAGAAATTCAGGCATTGTTACTCAGTAGAAAGTTCGTCCTTTAGTCAGCTTAAAATAGCCTTCATTGAAAACACGTCAAGCTATCCCATCTCGACGGGGTTTGCACTGAAGCACTACAGAAACGCGGCCACGTTTGTTTTACATTATATGTCGTTTATATTCATGCTTATGTTTAACATACGTCCAGCCGTGAGGCCAAAGCAGTATGCGAGACATTCTAATAAGAAGAAGCACACTTTGGTATTAAAAATGTTATGCATTGAACCACACATAGTTTGACTATTATGTACCATCCGTGGCTAGACAGTTTCATTGATCGACATATTTACCAATACTAGAATTTCTAAAGTCCTTATTATAACGATGAGGGTCAATATATATTTTTATCTTTCGTTCTATATGTCTTATTGGAGTTAGCATACATGTTACATCTTTCTGAATATCAATACTGTCACCACAATGAAGAAATTAGATATAATTGAATTCGTGTCAACATCATCCTTGTATGTATGGGCACGATGTTCGCATCGAATTTGAGTAGGGAGAACGAGTCTGCTGAAACGATAGCGATTGAGAATTAATCGTACCCCTTTAATTTTATATCTGAAATTTGGTTAATATTGTGTTGTTTCTTTGCGTGAGTGGTTTTCAAACTTGGCTTGCATAATCGATCGTTGCTAATAAAATTGAATTAGTCTGTTGATGGGAGCTTTGGACAGGCTGATGCTAACTTCCATCTAAATGTCTAAAGGTTCTTTTTTTTTCTTGCTTAATCGGTACAAAATTTTATATGTGCATTCTTGTTCACGTTTCATTTTAAACGAACACCCAGGTACGTGTACTCCTGTTGGGTGTAATCCAGAACGGAATTTTATCTCTGATTTCTTGCTTACTGCAGCCTACGAGGATGCAACAAGTCCTATAGATCCTTCCCCAACGGAAGAAGGTAGGAACCCTTTCATTGTGTTCCGTAAAATGCACTACCGATATCCAACCAAAAAAACATATTATCGTAACTATGTCGTTTCTTGTTTTTAGGTACCAAGGTAAGAACAAACTGTAGGCACAAGCAGTTCAGCATTGCGACTGTTAGTGTCTAGCAATCTACACACCAAAACTAGTTCTGAGTTAGCTTTCCCCGAAGAACACGAGAAAACAAATGACATCGAAGAATAGCAGAATCCAAGATAATGGCGAAGCACGTAATACTATTAAATTAAACAAATTCAGTCCACGCAAGGAGAATGCGCAAGTGAAACTATGGTGTCCCAAAAACTGGTCCCTCGATATCCTCGCAATTACGTCATAAAAGTGTCATGTTTTCACCTGCCACGATCCTGGCGGTGTCACAGCTGCGGTGGTGCATATGGCAGGCGCCTGTTATGCTGCAGGTTGATTTTCAGCCTGACAGTCTACGTAAAATTCGGTAGCCAGGAGTTGGGACGCAATCATGGCAGCGACACTCTGGATTGCTTGTGTAATTTTGAACGAACTTCTACGAGCAAGCGTCCAGTGTCGCGACATTCGACAGAAAGACACTCCTGCCTTTGTGACGTTATCTGGGTACCACTTCGGGACCGCTTTCAATGCATGGGTGGTGTTGTACGCTAGACACAGCTGCCGGATGGCGTGTTCCAGGTACGGTGGGGGAAGGTAATGCAGGTTGTTGCTGAGCACATCACATGTTCTGGTGTAATTGTATTACCAGCTTCGTCAGTCCCCGGGATGCTTGTATTATTGACCATGACGTGTTTGTCTCGCATTCTGCAGAAAAGTGAACTCACAAGCCTTCTTAAAAGAGTGAAAGGCGTTTTAACTGAACCGCCTGTGAGAATCAGCCGCGCTATCTCGTGAACAACCTTATAATGAGACCCACGCTCGTTTTCGGCGGCACGAGCCTTTACATTAATTTTAGACGCGTGAACGCCCTAACGCTTCCTGACGCGTTCCTTATAACTGACGCGTCCGAAACAGTGCTCCCGGATGCTCGGTCTAATTTTATTACCACCCTCGACTTGCTACGTGGGTACTGCAAAATTCCGAGGGACACAGAATCGGAAACGTACACTACCTTAGTGACGCACAAAAGACAATACGCGTGGCGCGTCGTGTTCTTCGGATTAAAAAGCTGGGGAGCCACGTTTTAGGGGATAATGAAGTACTATGAGTGCATCGGTAATATGCTTGAGCGTACATAGACAACCTGGGCGTCTAAACCATTTTTAGGAAGGCCAAATCAAACATCTGACGGCATTTCCTTAGACTCTGGCTGAAGTGTGCTTGCCCACCAACTTGTAAAGTGTAAGTTCGCCCATTCACAGGTTAGATACTTGGAACACGTTGTGGGCTCCGTAACGCACGCCCTTGATCCGAATCGGATCGAAGCGATCGGAAATTTGAAGAGTCCGACCATCAAGAAAGTACTTCGTACAGTGCTGGGGTTATGCGACTACTACCGAGATTATCTGCCACGATTTTCCGACATTGTACTTGTGCTAGCGCAGCTGGCTATCAAACGAGTCACGAATGAGCTGCACTGGGGACAGGATGAGCAGACGCCCTTTGATGTCAAGAAACAAAGTCTGGCGAAAGCACTTGCACTATTCGCAACGAATTTGGAGCGGGAGTTTGTGATGGCGACAGACGACTCAGACCGCTCTGTAGGAGCGTGCCAATCACAGCACGACGACGAGGGTGACGAGGACACTCACGTCATTGAGCATCAATGTCGACAAGGAACTCACGCCATTGGAGCAGCAATGGTCGACAATAAAACGGGAGGCATTCGGGTTCGTTGGGGCACTCAGTCGTTGGGATACTTCCGGGGCTTGGATTAATGTGGTAACGGATCACAATTCTTTGAAATATTTGACTTTGATCATACCGCACGGCGCTATGTTGACTCGATGATGGGCACTAGCTTAAACAGCGTTACATTACGACCATTGAGCACCAATACGGGAGTTACGATGGCAATGCTGACGCTCTGTTGAGACTAGAGGGAAGCGAATATGCTGTCATCCGTTTTAAAATAGCCACGTTCTAGGTTAATATATTTGGTTGGGATATTGGTGGTTAAAGTTAAAAAACTTGGAGGACGCTTAAGCTTCGGCTTCAAGAGTGCAATGCGAAAGCGTTATCGGACCACGTTCGCATCGCGTTCTCATTTGCTTGTCATGCTCTTTCTACCAGTGAGCAGGAAGAGCGGCGGACATGACCGAGTACAATAAAGAGAAAAATCGAACATGGCCTAGTAAGTAGCGTGTCTGGCACGCAACCATAGGGTCGTGTGCCTGAATCCCGCCGAAGATTCCTCAAATTTTTCTTTATGGCAAACGAAGGACTTAATAATGGGGAATCATTTGAGATATCTGGCGAACTTTAATTAGCATTACGTGTTATGTTTTTGACCCCTTTCATTCCACGCTCGACGTCACGTTTCACGTGAGCGTTGTGGGTTATTTGAAATTCCCGGGCGAGGTCGTGTGGCTGTGACGTCATGACCCTTATCGACCAATCAGTATTTTCCCGTCACGACGCCACCTTCACCGACACCAGCATTTCTGCGCACGCGACCTCCTGAAGGCTACCGCGTTAATAATGTTAGTAATAGCACCACGGTGACGTCACGTCGCGGCGGTTCAGCTGATGATCAGTGTTGCCCTCCCTCGCTATCAGATAGTTTCGTTTTGCCGTAGACGCTCTGAAACCAAACTTTAGTTGTTATAGTTATAAAACTACACAAGAATATCGGGGGGGGGGGGAAATTATACCTTGTAGCCAGGGACACTCTTGAGCTGAAAAGAGTCGTAATCCCAAATATGAAAATACTGACCGGAGTTGACGGTTAAAGGGCAACTCTGGTTCATTTTCATTATTAAGAAAACAATGCAGTTATTTTTACTACAGCCTAAAAAACTAATACGCCAAATATCTCCATCTAATTCTGCCTAAAAGTTGATGTAATCTGCCAAAGGAATTTTCCGGTGCGAGAAATTACTAAAATCTGCTTATTTAAGTTGCCGAGGAGTGGCGTAGCCAACAGCGCAGTCAATGCCACCTTGTTGGCGCAGCCCGCCCTGCACTACTATGTCATGCTCAGGGCTCACGGGGAGAATTGTTTGCCTGTTTTTTTTTCCTTTTTCAAGCAAAGTCTAAAGGTGGCGCAACGTGCACCTCGTTGTCCACGTGATACGCGCTTGCGTTTGCATGCGAGAATTCGTTGTCTCGCAGGCAGCAAAAGTCGCGTGCGAGAGAGCAACATACCTTCACAAATCTTTCACGAGATATGAGCGTTCCGCCTAAATACATTACAAAATCTGCGCGTGTGATTGCCAAAATAACACTTACATTAATGCAGCGTCTGAATATAAAAAAGAGCATCTCGCAGCTGCTTGATGATTAGGCTTTCTCTTATAGGAACAACAAAAAGATCTTGATGGCTCTGTTCCTGCTTGTTATCGGAGTAGTCACGGTAGCTCTTCTCTTCGCCTATTCCGGTAAGCAACACAAGGATGTGTAAAAGTGCGGGGTAATCGTTTAAAAAGAAAAAAAAAACAACTAGAGTTTTTTTAATCGCACAAATAAACTACGCAACATGAAAGCTCAGTTTTCGCCCAAATGTATTAGCGTTTTGATCAATATTTTTAAACTTTCAGAACTAATGGTCCTCATTCAAAATGTATATGTGATGTTCTGAAACGGTCAATGGGAAGATCAGACCCGTTATCGGTAGCATGCGCCATTTAGCCCCGCGTATTCGTGGTATTTGTCAGCCACCATTTTACCATTGAAACTGTTTGAAAATCGCTTATTGAGTTTGAGTGGCTTAACGGTTCCTTTGGGAACTTTGACACCTCGCTCGGAATACTAGCACTACATTTCTGCAGGAACGGTGCCATGGGCAATACGTCGTATATTTTTGCGGTGAAGAAAACACGGTAATTATTTGGGAGGACATGCTATACACAGCCGGAACAGTATAATTCGCAATTCTAACAACGTGTGTTGATTTCCATTTTCTCTGCCTCACATTTCGGTCGCAAGGCCGCTCCAGTTTTCGCTGCAGACCTGAATAGGCAGAAACTGCCCGTTTCCCTCCCTCACTTTTTCTCCGCTGGGAGGCGTTGCTTCTTTCGGATAAGACATTTACACGTAGTTTGCGACAAGTAATCGATGCACATTGTTACTAATTTACTTTTGGTTGAAATGTTTAAATATATTTTTTGATTACTTGAAAGAAAGGTAATAGTTAGTTACCTGAAAATGTTACCCCTTTTTTACTATTACTTCGGATTTTCAAGACGACAAATTTTTCAGTCGGTTTGAAAACGATGGCCTTTCCGTACTGTTCAATATTGTACTAGAATCATCCGAATATAAACTACTTACCTTCTTAATACACCAATTTCGGTTAACCATGCACTGGTCGAAGACTTGTTTTAGGATTTCTTTTTAAACCTTTTACGAACAAAAGCTGCCAAAGCGGAGGGAACATTCATATGAACGCTCACAAGTCAATAGAGAGTTTTAGGGAACCGTTTTTTCACACGCGATACGGTACGGTGCGAACTGCGCATATGCGAGTCTTCTGTGGTAGCGCATGCGCAGTTTGTACCGGACGGCCGGGCGTACAGTATCGGATGTAAAAAAACGGTTCTCTAAAACTCCCCATTACATCCAAAAGTAATCAGATTACTGTTGTGAGTACTTCATGGTAAATATGAGCTTATTATAACAAAATTACTCCAAAAGGTTTTCTATTACAAGTAATTTTACTACTTCTAATGAGCACCGTACAAGTCTGCCCTGTTGAGTGGAGTGCCTAGATTTCAGAGTATTTCACACCGCTCAGTCGAGGTCCCCTGGCTTATAGGCCGCCTTGGCAATACGAGGTACGAGGAGGTGACGACATCTTTGATCATCTGCAAACCCCTTGGCCTTTCCACCCACTTTACTTCCCGTTACGTGACAAGGTAACGCGTAAAAACTTGCGGGGAAACAGCGCAGGGGTCGACTGCCATGAAATTACAAACGATCTCCATGGTACGAGGTGCTTCCCCTCTTAAATCTAGACTCTCTAGATTTTCCTAAACAGTCCAGGTTTAAGAGAGGCTCATACCATTGAGAAGATTTCTAACTTTATGTCAGACGCCTACTGCGCAGACGGGCTGCGCGTGAGCATGCGTTGTGTTGTGGCGTGACGGAAAGGAAAGCGGACGGAAAGGTCAACACGTTTGCAGACCATAAAAAAATTCGTCACCACCTGGCACTTAGTATGGCTAACGCTGTCCATAAACTACGTGGCCTCAATAATTCAATTGGAATCACGCTGGATTCTAGACATCCTATAGACTAGGACGTAATATAAACATTCTATAAATATCCTCTGCGTTGACGTTCTCGCAAAGTACTTGGAGAGCAAACCACAGTGGTCTATGAAGATGCCAATGACGAGGCTAACCCTTACGAAAATTTGTAGTTAAATTCTTTTGAATTTCTGTTAAAAATTTTCTAAAATCGTAATAAAATGTTGTTAAATTTTTTTGGGGTTTTTAGTGTTTACTTTGACAACTTACTTAACTCCTAGTTAAAATTAGCCACTGAAACTGATTAGAATTCCTTCTTATTTACGTTTTGTTGAACTATTTTGACGGAACCGCAGATTGACGTTAGAAAAAAACTGACTCGAATATATTTTTTATATATATATTTTGGATTTGGTTAGGAAATGGTCCTGTCTCTACATCCTAAATAACTTGAAAGGAACATAATACAAACTATCATGAAGTGCTTAACTAGGACCACAGTTCTGTTAACTGCTCCAGAGCTTTATATAGCCTACATATTGAAGATAATCATTGGGCCGGTGACAGCCTCAACACTTATCAAGGTTCCAAGTGTCCGATCTCCTGTTCGGGAGTCTGCCAACGGGAAAACCGTGTTTCGACGTTCATGGACTCTATCTCTTACTAAAACGCATTGGTACAACAAATAATAATACGGCGCAGTTGCTAAAACAATGCACAACAAAAACAGCTCTTAGAAGAAATGTTATCGATTTTCAGCCTTTACCGGCGATAAAGAGAGGTGGAGGGAATTAGGGTAACGCGTTTCAGCGATCCGTCCGGAGGTAACGCTAGGCACAGCGAACTTTTATGCTACGTGGGACGTAATTTTATTTTTATTTTTGTTACGTCGGACGTGTTATCAGAATGTTTTATTGAATAGAAGCAGGGAAGGAAATGAAAAAGGTCAATTGCCTCTGTCCTCTGATTCTAAAAAAAGTATCCTAAATTAAAAGAAAATGAAGTGCAAATCAACCTACTATTATTTTCAGAAGTCTTACAAATATGTCAGCAGGGGAAAAGGTGTAAAAAAGTCTTCTCCATTTCAAAAAAAAATTCTTCAAAACTTTCTTGTAAACAAAAAAATGTCCTTAATGTTCTAAATTATTTTTTACTTTTTATGAAATAATATAAAAATAATGTTAATAAGCTTTCTTTTTTCAGTAAATAACCTACAAAAAACGTCATTACAACTTATTTTTAATTTTTTCTTGTAAATGAGTCTACAAAAAAAAACATTTTTTCCATAGTAACCCTGAGACGTAGGAAAATAAAAAAAAAACGGACAGAACTACGAAGTCTTCAAACACAGCTTGAAATTTATTTGACAAGCCATCGTCTTATATACATGTCACAGACCTCCATCACAATTCAAAAGACCTCCTCGCCCACTTCAGAGTGTACCCACCCTCAACCTATACCGAAAGCGCGCACAAAAGCAAACACGCCCGAAACACAAAGGGACACTAACTCGAAAAGGGAATGCCAGAACTTCCGCACTTGGCAAAGACAGACTGAACCCAACAACACTTACGAACTCATTTGTTCCCTTATCAAGACACAACCAAGGTTGTCCGAAAGTTGTCTCTTGTTAAGGGAACAAAACTACTCATACGTGTTGTTGGGTTCAGTCTGACCTTGCAAAGTGCGGTAGTTCTTGCATTCCCTTTTCGAGTTAGTGTCCCTTTGTGTTTCGGGCGTGTTTGCTTTTGTGTGCGTTTGTCGGTTTAGGTTGAGGGTTAGGGTACACTGTGAAGTGGGCGAGGAGGCCTTTTGAATTGTGATGGAGGTCTGTGACATGTATATGAGACGATGGTTGTGAAATAAATTTCAAGCTGTGTTAAAGACTTCGTTGTTCTGTCCGTTTTTTTTATTTTCCTATGCCTCATGGTTACTATGGATATCATTCACCAGCTCGCCTTCGTTTTTTACCTTTCTTCACTATTTTTTTTTCTTTAGAACTTTTTTTAGAAAATAACCTACAAAAAACGTCATTACAACTTCTTTTTAATGGTTTTTGCAAATAATTATACAAAATTTATTATATTTTCCTTTTGATTTTTTTAGAAAATAAGTTACAGGAAAACGTCATTAAAACTTTCTTTTAAATATTTTTTATAAATAAGTTTAAAATATCCTTATTTTTTATTTTGAACGTTTCTTGACAATATCTAAAACAAAGTGCGTTTATAAAGGAATTCAGTGGGATCCAGGAAAGTCAATAAGAAGTCTAAAAAAATGAAAGCCGTTTACAACTCCCTGTAACGCCGAACTAGAGCGCAGCTCTTGAGGAGGAGGAGGAAGGGTACTGAGGGGAGGGTAAACTCCTCCTCCCTCCTCCTCAACTCCTCATCCTACCAAATACTCCTCCTCCCTCCTCCCATCCTCCTCCTCCCTCCTCCCCTTCCTCCTTTTTCTCCCCCTCCTCCTTCCTCCTCCCATTCCTTTTCCCCCTCGTCCTCCCCCTCCTCCTTTATCCTCCCCTCCTCCACCTCCCTCCCCCTCTTCCTCCTCCATCTCCTGCGCTCCTCCTTCATCCTCCCCTTCCTTCCCCCTCCCCTTCCTCCTCCTCTCTCCCTCCTCCTCCTCCTCCTCCTCCTCCTCCTCCCCCCTCCTTCCTCCTCAGCTTCCTCCTCCTCCTCATTCCCCTCCTCCTTCCTCCTCCCCCTCCTCCTCTCCTCCTCCCCCTCCTCCTCCTCCTCCTTTCCGCGCGGTGCATTATGGGA
Source organism: Ixodes ricinus (assembly GCA_037355805.1). NCBI lineage: Eukaryota > Metazoa > Arthropoda > Arachnida > Ixodida > Ixodidae > Ixodes > Ixodes ricinus. Next base: position 22,845 of record JAZHYW010018749.1, on the reverse strand, counting down.
TATTTCCCATGATGCACCGCGCGGTTACGCCGACGCCGACGGCGACGCCGCTCAAGCTGGAAACGGGCGCCTAAGAGCTGCGCTCTAAAATTAAAAAGAATGTTGAGACCGGTTTTTGTAAGAGAATAGAGGGTTAGGTTTAGAAATGAAGTCCGCAGTTTGACACCTAGCATGGGGCTTTTCAAGCGCTTGCACCCTCCCTTTGTTTCACGTCAAGTTAATAATTATGTTCAGTTCTTATATTGATGTTTAGAAGGTATGTCACTAACAAAACAAAAATTGTCAAGTTTGTTTTGGGGAGAGGGTTAGAACACTGACATCCAATACTACACCAAGGTAACCGGACAAAAGCTCACCGGACAAAAGCTCACCGGACAAAAGCTCACCCGTTTTTCGACAGACCCGGACAAAAGCTCACCCGTTTTTGACAAACCCGGACAAAAGCTCACCTCGATTTTTTTTTGCTACTTGGGCGAAACACGGGTTGAAATAAAGGGCGGACGCGATGGACATTGGACCATTTTTAGGAGAACTTGTACCCCATCCACCATTGAGTTGCGAATTTTCAAAAATACTTTGAAAGAACGGGAGTTGGGCCTTTTGGAAAAGTACAGGAGAGATGACCAATTTAGAAAACTGTGCGGGAGTTTAGATAGGCTCGCGTTCCTTTCACCATAGCTTGTTCCACAAGAACTAACCACCAGGGAAAAGTCTACCGGTGACATCGGCTACCTGCGTGACTACTTTGATTGCATGCATGTCAACGACCGCTTCCGTTATGCTTCTGTTCCTTCTGCGGCAACACCCAGAGCGAATTCTTCCCATCGCCTGACTCTGCGCCGACGACGACCGGAGTTTCCCCGGTACGGTGGAATATGTACGACGCCACCGGATGAACAACACCTGCGAAGGATGGAGTACCGGGTTCCAGAAGCTCGTCGGCCACGCCCATCCAAGCGTCTTGAGGCTGGTTGAATGCCTACAGCAAAATCAGGCGCTCGTTGCCACGGCATTGACACAAGCCCGGAGAGGTGAGCCCACAGTAAAGCGGGTGCGAAAACCCCTCTGCGCCTGCAGAATCGTCTTATAAATATTAGCGAGGGCTTGCATGTACATCGAGATCTACCAAGACTGCTGGAGCTAGTAGGGGACTGCATTCGCTTCTAACCAATCGATAAATAAACTTGTTTCTATTCAAATCAACAAACCATGCGCCTGTCAGATTTAATTTATCGTTGCCTTTCTGTGTCGCCCGCATGCACCTAAGTTGTCCGCACTCGTGTTAAGACCAACATGAAATTTTCTCGCGGTGAGCTTTTGTCCGGGTCTGTGAAAAAATGGGTGAGCTTTTGTCCGGGTTTGTGAAAAAATGGGATAGCTTTTGTCCGGTGAGCTTTTGTCTGGTGAGCTTCTGTCCGGTGAGCTTTTGTCCGGTGAGTTTTTGTCCGGGATTCCTACACCAAAGCTTAATTTACACGACCCAGAGCAATGCTTTGAGGCATGAATTTTACGTCTAGAATTTCAAAAGCTGCATATCATTAGAATTTAACAATACGCCATGGCCACAGGCCAGTAGACTTAAAAAATCTTTTTAGAAGCTTTTTGTAAATTTTGAAAGAACGAAAATATAATATTTTGAGAGATTTTACATGATCTTCCAGACGTACGTAACATACTGGTGTCTTTTTTACCCTTTACAGGGCTGTTTGAATATATTATCTGCACAAACAACTATTTTGGTTGACTATGAATTGCGATAGCATTCGTCATGAAACTCCCAACGCAGCTCACTTTGAATACACGTCAACGCAGATTTTGAGTAAACGCTTTATTTAACTAATGGTTTACAACGCAAGTATTGACATCGACGCGACTGCAGTGGGCCATCTCGAATTATTGTGTGATTGCTTCTTTTTTTAATAATTGTTTAATCTTCTCTCTTTTTGTAATTACTGTTCAAACTGTTTCCCGCCATCATTGCAGCCTCGTGTGTGTGTTTTGTCCTGTCTTGTGTAATCGTTTAATGTTCAAGTTGTTTCACCACCATTATTCACCATTTCCCAACTAGCTCAACTGAAACCGATAATTGTTTCGTTGCTTGGGCGCCTATGTGAATGTGAGCGTACTGATTACCCCCCCCCCCTTGCACGCGTGGAGCGGGCTTATCTGCTTGCAAGAACGACGTGAAGGACGACGTCCTAGAGGACCACATCAGATAGGACGTCTAGGACGACCTCTGGGGCGATCTCTAAGATGACGTCTAGTACGACCTCTATAACGACCTCTAAAACGACCTTAAGGATGACGTATAGGATGACGTCGAGGACGATGTTTTAGAGGACGACGTCAGAAACGACATCGAGAACGAATACAAGGGCGATCTTGAGGACGACATATAGGACGATTTTAAGAACGACGTCTAGAACCATGTCGAGGACGGCGTTCTATAGGATAACGTCAAAGACGACTTCCAGGACGACTTCTACGACAACATCAAGGACGACTTCTAGATTAAGGTTAGGACGGCGTCAAGGGCGTCAGGTTCATTGAAGAGGGTTTGAATGTGAAAGAGCGCGTACTACCTCTCCGCATACGCGAGGCGCAGTGCGTATATGCGGCGCATACTCGCGCCGCACATACGCACGGAGCATTCGAGGTTAGGCACAGTATCGGAAAAGCCGGGTGGAGTAGCTGAAGAATGCTATCGAATTAAAAGGCGGGAGAGCTACACTAATGCTGTCTGTGTATGTCAGTTATACGACCAGGGAAGCGTACAAAAGGGCTCTAGTCGTCACGATAGGTCAAATATTTAAATAAAACTTGTTCGTTACCTTTAATTAGTTATAATAGCTACATGCTTCCATTAAGAAACTTGCGGGGCGGGGCGTAACTGAAAAACCACGTTTCAGTAAAGTTTCAAAAAGAAGAAAAGACATTCAGCACTTGGTAAACCCGGTAGTTCGTTAAAACTTACCACTCGTCCAACAGGCGCAAGGCTGGTGGTGCAAAAACTGGCATGATCAGAGGCAGGACAATCGCGCTAACGCGTTTTAGATGCGGAGCATCTCTTGCTCGGGTCTATGTCCCGCGGCGTCGGCGTCGTAGTCCGCACTCACACTACGCATGCGCAACTCTCCTCCTTCCCTCTCTCCAACAGCTGCGCGTTACTCTCTCCGCTCTCTCTCTCTTCCAGCTGCGTGCACTTCGCGTGCGTTCGCTCTTACTCACACCGCGCGCGCATGCGCAACTCTCCTCCTCTAGTCTCCTCTCCTTCAAGTGTGAATATAAGCAGCGGTAGGGCGCCGCGCGCGTTCCCCCGGAGGAGTGAAAGGAGGATAGTTTTGGGCGCGCGGGTCGCAGCGCCACGCCAGGGCTTTCCAGTGGGGTGGGCTTTCCCCGCAACTCTGCGGCTGTCGTCTGCTAGCGTTTCTCGGCCGCTCGCGTCCGCCGCAGCCCAAATCCGGCCGGCCAAAAGAAATCAATCAAGAAGGGAATAAATTAATTACGATCCGCGATGCTCCGCATCACCCCATGGTTCCCTCGGGAAGATGGTGTAATTTATGTATTATCACATCTCGCCACACCACACCATATTCTCTCTCACCACACGACCAGACTCCCCACTTCCCGTCACCTCAAAATAAGCGACCGAAAACAAGCAGCAAAACATTGGCTGCGGAGATGTCAAATAGGCATTGTCGCAGAGATGTCCAACTGCGGAAACCTTGCTTGTGTCACCACAAGACTGACCGTATTTGCTCCTGCTGTGTTCCGCGGACGGAAGTGATTATAGTAACCTTCATTCAGCTAACGAGCTACCGGCCGGTGTCATTTTAGGCGCTTTTGTGTATGACACGCACTTCGCTCACCTTAAGGAGGGTCGAACCCACTCGTGTTGGCCTGTGGAGATCCCAAGCTCGGCGCTGTATTTGTTAACGTTGAAATAGTGTATAGAATCTCATTTCCGCAAGACTATGTGAAAATTAATCGTAAGACCAAGTTACACGCTCGGGCCGTCAGCTATAGCATCATTTATATACTGATTATAAAATAGAAAAGAGCATTCAGAGGTATATTGTTTTGTGTGTGTCATTCTCTATCAATGTTAACTTCATTATTTTTTATGTTTCCCAACGTCATAATTATAATCAGTTTTTGTGGGCACCTTGCAAAATCAGTTCTGGGTTTGAAAGGCGGGTTGTTTTACAAACAACAAGAGCATAAATTTCAAGAGGTAACACCGAACGTTTTGTAATATTAGCTTAATATATTTAGCTTTGAACTCGGGTTGCATTCAGTCAATGATCTGACAACTTCGACTGTTATCTAGTGCTGTTGCACACGCCTGTTCTTTGTGTATTCTAGACACAGAGAAATACGACACCACGTATGGGAGTGAGCCCGCGGATGGATCTCCAGGGTCGTCGCACACACCACCCAGCCCAACTGTTACAAGTACAACGACAGCAGTACCAACGGGGACAATAACAACGCCAGGTCCGACGCCAAGTACGACGGCAAGTACGACGACAAGTTCGAGAACACGTACACCAACAAGTACGACAATAAGCACGTCGCGAAGAGCGACGACAAGTACGACGCCGAGTACGACGAAACATACGACAACCACTACACCAACAAGTACAAGTCCGACGCCAAGTACGACGGCAAGTACGACTTCACCGAGGTCAACAAATACGAACAATCCAGCTGCTCAGTGTAAGTACATAAGAACAAGAGAAGAATGCCGCGTTTTGGCAGCGGCAAATAATTATGCAACGTGCGGTGAGTGCTACCTGACGAGTTCAATGTTGCCAGAGTGGCCAATGGGCGCCGCCAGAAATGTAAGATACTTAATTGACGCATTGCTAGGCCTCCTTTGCCGCCGATCATACATACTACTCCGGGTACATTGAAAATATTATTATCACCTCACATACAAGGCCTGCATTCCCGCCCCCTGCCCCTGAACGTCATCGCGTGTGGATCTACGTAGAACCAGCTACCTATGTCGCGTCAGTGTCGCCACCAGCGCGTATTACAGCGTCTCACAACGAGCCTGGCGCTAGCAAACGGTGACGCCAGACCCTTGCGTCTGCTGCTTTTCGGCGTACTCCCATTGAGCATCAGCTCGTTTGGCGTTTGAGATGGACTGGAAATCTACTATCCATTACGTCATGCGTAAGCCTTGTCTTCTAGGCTGTACTGGCCAACACTCTCATCTTAAGTAGCAAATACCAAGGTGAAATTTGTCGACCTTGCTTAGGAGTCGACGCTGCTGCGCGAAAAGGTGTCATCACCAATTTCACTTCTCCGGCAGTTTGCACGTTCGGTTGCACACTTTGTGTGCGCCGCCCCTACAACGCGCTTCCAATTGTCGTGTTTACCGCGTCCTAAAAAGTGGTGCTTCGATTTCCGCCTGATGACGTCATGGAAGTGTCATGTCGCCGGCCGCGATCCTTGGAATGACACAGCCGCAGTAGTGGATATGGAAGGCACCCGTTCTGCCGCAGGTCGCAGTCTAGAATTACAGTCGACGGAGGCTCCAGAAACCAGGCGTTTGGTCTACGCGACGAGAGCAACAATGGCGTTCACTTGTACTTTCTGCCGGGACTTGTGGCACCAACTACCAGCATTGCTACATCCCACATCATGACACTCGATCTTCTCTGACGTCATTTGTTGCCACTTCGGTGCCATTTTTTGTGTATGTGCAGAGTATGACGTTGAACACACCAGTCGAGTATGCGTTCTCAGGCACAGTAATATAATCAAAGGCCAATATGGAAGTGTACGAAGCACAATACTCGAAAGGGAAGCTCGCGTGCTAAAACCTACCAAATGTTTAAAAACAATTCAAGAGCTGTGGTTGTTTCTACAATTCCCTCCTTTGTTCCCTTAAGGATGCAGAAGATAGTGGAGTGCTAGCACTACGTAGTCTTCCGGAACACGGTTCCTAGGTTCGACTTACCTACACGTCCTGCACAAAGAGCACCGTGTGCAAAGGGACGTATAAAATGAACGAGTGCGGCCTTTCTTAGAAGAAAAATTGTGATTTCTTTGGGAATCTCAAGTTGCTGTGCTGCCGTACCGAAACTAAAAATTACACGTGGAAAAAAATATCAGAACAAGCACATCATATCTTGCGAGAGATTTCTCGTATTTTTAGTCTTGAGGACAAGCTCTCACCAAATATGGCTTGATTGTGTACTCGTGAAAGGGTTAATAATATTTAATTCGTTGATCACGCGCGCCGAACATAAACCTAAACGCCACATCCAGACAGTAGCTCAGAAAGCTCTAGATCTCATCTACACCAAAATCCAACCCCTAGGGCCGGTTGGCTTATCACTGCGGCTATCTCATCCGGCGGGTATGACAGCCGCAGGAGGAAGTTTGAGGCCTTGGTATTGACTTTGTGGGGAGAGAGCTAGTGCCAAACATTTCCGCCGATTTCGCTCAGCAGACGCAAGCCTTGTTTGTCGCTTTCTTTTATTGTCTCGCAACACAACCTGTTCAGAAATACGTTTACATGCCGCTCTAAAATTATGTGATTGCGGTTTATTGTACAACACTTTAAGCCAGTTCAGGCTTTAGCTGCGGAAAATATCGAAGCGGGGAATAAATTACGGTTGCCGCTTGCCTGGAGCGCTAGGGAGCTGTATGGAGGGAAGTAAAGAAGAGGAAGAGATAAAGACGTGACGTCAAAGCGCCGAGCTCTCATCGGAATGGTTAGTGGGTGGACGCAAAGGATAGCTGCCTTTGTCTCTACGCACTGCCTCTCGGCAATCAGAACGAGCTAGTGAATCATTTGCTCGCCGCACAGGCATTCGAACGCGGACCGCCGAACAGATTCCAACGCGAGGGTCCGCGTAAGGAGCAGACGACGCTCTTGCCCACTTTGATTGTACAGAGCTAAAGGCAGCTAGCCTTTCCCACAATTCTTGCAATCTCCTCCTCTTTCTTACTTTCTCTCCGTATAGTTTCTTGTCCCAAGAGAGGCACCTCCATTGATCAGCAATCCGGCCCAGGCATTGGGTAGTGCAGCATGATGTTTACTTAATTTTATACGTAAACAACGCATTATGGTGTACCCTCGAGGAGAAGATTTTTCTATTAAGGGCGATTCTCACAGTTGGGTTAAGTGCGGCCGAGTGCGAGGGTAGCTATGGCAACCGCTGCGTCGGCTCCAACAAAACGGGGTAAAACATATGTTTCTATTTAAGCCGACGTATGTGTTGCGATAGCAATTCCTTCGCATTTGGTTGGACGCCACGCAAGTGTGTGAATCGCCCTTTACACTTGCACTTTCGCAGGGAGGCCGATGAACCCAAAGACGATTCTGTGCACTTTTGGCATCGCCGCCGGCCCAAAAACCGTCGGCCCCCAGGACGGCGTTTGTGACATCATCATCTTTGATTTCTTCTACGCCAAAGGGAGGGGATCGTTTCTCGACCGTGGTGCACCACCCCTGGAATGGTTTATTAGCTACATCCATAACAACACAGGAACAACAGAGTTCGGGGTGGGAATACATCACAGGTAATCCTTATTAGCAGCGTTTACATTCAAAGCCATGAAGTAGATGTACCTTACTTGAAAAAAGGAAAAATGTTTGATCTCCGGAATGTTGGCGAAATTTAAATCTTTCTGCAATATTTATAAAGAAGGGAGTACAGACGTGAATGCGAGGACGCAGGCAAGCTGGTTAAAACTGGCATCTTTTAACCCTGTAGGGTTCAGAAACACTACAGGACATCACAACTTTCCAAACATTTCAGAAACTTTGTGTTGTCCCTTCCGTCTATTTCCCCACTCTCCAGGGTTAAAAATGTCAAGCAGGTACCTCTTGTTTTCTGCTTTTTGTAAATTGAAGGTTACGAGTGACATCCTTAGCTTCGATTTGTTTATGGAATTATTTTGGGCCCTTACATAATATAACAACAACAATTAGGATGGTAAGGCCGAGCCAACGTGCTAGGAAGCGCACGTGTCTGCTGCTCAATAGATGTAACTGACTAAGCTTAGCACACAGGCGTGACGGCGCCAGCACTGTAGTACAAGGCAGACGGACGCCGGTGCACCATAGAGCTCGTGCCGGCTAGGGCTCGGCTGGCGCAGATTATCATTGGGTTGTCGGGTGTGTAGAAAGACTGCAGACCTACTTTACTAGATGAAAGTCAGTTGACAAGCACCCTAAAACGCCTAGCGCATTTTCGTTGCCCGTGCGCTCGAACACGCTCGCTACACTATCAGCCCGCTCTATAGACATAAGCGACAGAACCGGTGAAACCTTGGATGGACATAGCATGCGATGAATATGAATTATCCTGTGGTTTTAAGGCAAACGTAATGTTTCCGCAAAATTGGGTGCAAAAAGAGTTTTTTTCAAAACGGTCTTTCTTTGTTGCCCGTCGAAGCGTTAACGCTCGTGGCGCTAGGAATGCTATACGCACGTACCTGCTTCAGTGCATGAAAAAGAGAACAACCTTTTCGAACGACGCTCGTACCTGAAGCTTGTCAAGTGATAGATCTAAGAACGTCGCTACAGACCCCACTATGCATGACGCCAGGTTGCACAAAGAAACTGAGTTGTCCCTATTGAAAATGAGTCAAAGGGCCCATCAGACGAAGGATTACGGGACCTTACAGGACATCAAAACACTTCAGGAATACCCTACAGAAAAGCCCTTCAGGGATGCCCCACAGAAAAACCCTTCAGCCCCAAGGCCCTCCACCCGTCAGACCCTTCAGCCCTAACCTCTTAGCCCATTAATCCTTTAGACGCCCAAATGACTAGGAACCAGAGACGAAAATGCAGTTCACAATGTTATTGAAAATCTATTTCAGACATTTAGTTTTACATGCATATTGTAACTCACAAAGACGATAAAAACCAACGTTTGCTCAAACCCGGGCGCAAGCAGGCGTAGACGAAAGTGGTCAGATAAAATAGCGACAACTGAGTTATTTATCACGAAAAAACAAAATCTTTCAAAGTACTCACATTGCCGCTGGGTAAATTCCTGATGTACGATAGTTCAGCTAATAAAACCGAACAGGTGAACCTCACGGACACATCCACACTCTCAGTAAGCACGCTTAGCGAAAACCACGAACTCGCAAGCCGCACACGCCACCTTTGAGAAATCCTGAGCACATTCACGGTGTCGTCCCTGATGCCATCACGGCTGCGTCTTCGGAGTTTTTTTTGCTCGTTGGATGATTTGTTAAGCCGGACGGACGAAGACACCCAAGGAACAGGGCCGGACAGTGGTTGTCCTCCACCGTCTCAAGACCCACAGTGCCATAATCCCGGTGCGCAGCCACTGCTTGCGGTGGGATGCTTACCCCGCCTGCCAGGCTTGCGGCGAGTAGGCCGACACGGGCCACCATCTCCTTGAATGCGCCGAGCACGATGGCGCCCGAGCGGGGCTGAAGGCGGCCAACGCCAAACTGGGGTTCACCGCCGGAACCGAGGAAGAAATTTCACGGATCAAAACAGAACAAGGGGCCAGCCCTCAAAGCCATGCTCACCTTGTTGTAGGAAACCGGTCCGCTCCAGACGTCCATGGCAGTAACAACAAGCAAACCGCCCACGAGCGGAGAGAGAATTGCTGTACCGTCCTCCTCGGCTTCCTCACACTCCTCTCTCCCGCCAACCGCTGGACAAGGGCCTGGCGGCCGTGCACCCCCTCCCGAGATATTATAGTAAGGGTGGAGGCGATGTTCATTTCTTCCCTAGTCTGAGGTTTATTCAACGTGGTTCACCCCCTCCACCCCCCCCCCCCCCCCCCCACCAATCGCCGGGAGAAGAGAAGCGCAGCACTCCTTTGCCTTGCTAAGGTTGGCGCGGAGGACGGGCGAAAGGGCGCGGGGAGCGGGGGAGGGGACGAGGCGTGGGCCGCTAGGCCCGAGCTTCGTCAATTCTCCACAGAGGGCGGTCGCCCCCAGTGGACTCCTCGGCGACCGAACACCCGGGCAGTGACAAGCGGGTCCAGGAGCCCACACCCACGATTGTCTCTGTTTGAATCAACCGATTTAAAAATGGCTAAACGGCTTCCTCGACGCATATACCCTGAAGGGACCCGCGATATCTACACCAAACTCGTTACAACAATTTTGATGGGTGGTCTGGTTGCACGGACAGGATTGGAACAGACCCCACAGGCATCTAGAAAAACTATTGACGGGTCTCTTACAATCTTTACGGATTTCCTAAAGTGTTCGTCAGGCTCCTAAGGAAACTTTGACGGACATCTCAAACGCATCAAACATCATTGATTGGTACGTTAGAACATTTCAGAAATCGTGGTGGGCCCCACAGGCGGATTTTAATAAGAGATGGGCCGATTAGCTCGAAGGTTTATTGAGCTCAATATGTCACGAAAAATTCTCCATGCAAAAGCTCTTGCTTTTCTGACGATATTTAAGTAGCAGTCAGGAAATAAAGGCTTTGCGTTAATGTTGATGTTTTCTGAAGGCGAGAATACCATGCTCATTACTTTATCATCAGCAGTCGCCCCCACAGAGCGAGATTTCGTGCAGACGAGGAGTGTCCTTGAACGAAGAGTAAGCGCTTGCAGCTTGGTAGCGGAATTGTCGTACTGATGATTGATATGACAAAAAGGGGGAAACAAAGAGTAGACCGAAATACAATGCAACTTAAATCAAATTGAGGAAATCAGGTCGTCTGCTTCTTGTGCAGGATTTGCGGTGACATCAGAACGACGCCGAGCACTGACTGGATTTGATTGAAAGGATGGTGGGTATACCTCAGTGCTAGATGCCTTGAGGTCTACCGACTATTTTTTGTTCAATTAGCCAATAAGAACTTGGCGTTCTGAAAAATGCGCCCCGCACACAAGTTTTATAGATTGTGGGAGTTCTTTCGCTGGTACCCGTCTCAGGGGATGACACAGCACACCGGTTGAACAACTCGTTGACATTTAATGATCATTATCGCCTGCACCGCGATCCCAAAAGCCCCCGCGCACACGCTGCGACGGCCCTTTATCAGCGGCGGAACGCCGCTCGCGTGGCTATGCGGGAAAGCCCCAAATGTTCCCGCAAGTTGAAAGTAATTTCTGACGAGACGCAGAAACCGCGAACTGCAAAATCTTTTTTCTTTCTTTTTTAGGCGTTTTGTTATTGCGCATATACATATACGGACAGATGGATTTATTGGAACGTGGCACGTGCATAATCGGACGTTACAGCGACGCTTTTATGGTCGTATCGTGTGGATGGTGCATCTAAAATTACTTTGGATGCAGCCAGCATAATTTGGTCGAGTCTTGCGTTTTAAAAGTAGCGAAAGGTGCGGTAATACAAGAGGCACGTGCAACGTGCAACCCTTGGGAAGATCATGGCGACGCTGCGCAGCACTGAGCTAGATTTCCTACGGCACGTTCTTCCCAGAATTGGCACGCGGTACCTGTCTCGAGCATTTCTACAACGATGAATGGCGGCGCCAGTTTTCCCAGGATAGAGGGGCTTTAGTCTTCCGGACGCGCTAGCGTCCTCCCCCCCCCCCCGGCCCGAGGGCAAAGGGTCTATATGGGGCGTTTTTCTTTATAGGGACCTTAATATATCAAAGGAACTAGTGTGGGACTACGGCACAGTAAATACGCCGCAATCCTGCGCTTTTTTTTCTGTTTTGCGTGCGTGATTTGTATAGTCGGTTATAGCAAATGCGAAAAAAAAGACGACGAGTGCCGTGACTTTTCAGACTTGTCTGGTTGGCTCTATCTGATCGTAGAGTCTGGTCCGACCCCACCTAGGGTAAGCCGGGGTACAGGAGGCGCTGTTTACAAACAAGCCCGCGTTTGGCCACAATAGGTGTGGGCAGCACACGTTCTCCGAAACCAGCTTCGCGCGAGATGAGGCGTCTCCGCATGCGTACTACGCACAGCAGCGCCATCTCGGTTCCGTGACGTCAAAAAGTCGATTTGCTGTATAAAATGAAGTACCATGGGTTTCGAAGAAAATAAAGAAATGTATTGTCCTGGTTTGAGAGAGCGTCTATAACTAAAACAAAAACTGATTGTGGTACCCTGGGCCGTGCTTTCAAGGATGTCACTGGTTTACCGCGCGGTTTCCCGTTGGGCTCTGTTTTCGGCACATATCCAGCGTTCCCTCCGCGATTGCCGACTTTTGAAAGGCTTAGCATCGTCGAAGGTTGTTTCGAGCGATCGAGACAATGGCTGTTCGGATGGGGAGGGCACCAGCGCAGAGGGAATGGTCTGGTTGACTTTCGTTAGGGGGAGACATGAAAACATTTGTACTTGTGTACTACCCCTTACGTGACACTCTGGTTCACATGACCGCCACACGCCTCTGCAGAACGGGAACTAACTTTTTCTCCCTTTACGGTTACATGTCGGAATCGTAATAATTCGAGGGAAGGTGGCGCGTGGTCTATGCTGCGGTCGGTAAGATAAACTAAAATAAATATAAAAGCTGCCAATCCGCTCACCGTTAAAAAGTTTGCACTGGCCCTTTAAAGGGACATTGAAATAAAAACAATAGTTTATTTTGTTTTTTACGGGTTTAGATGAAACATGCCATTTCATTTGTAATTTTTTCTTGAACAAAGTCTTTTTCGGCGCAATATTTACGCCGTCAGACGCAATTTTGTGGAGGTTACGGCCCGCTCTAAGCCGCGCCCACAGATTAATTGCACCGCCTATTGCTACTCGATTGGCTTGGTTGATCCGCCGAACATGCCCGAAAGCCTAGTGTCTCCCTGTCACAACTTCCGGTGCGTCTAGTGTGGCGTCCGACCACGCCTGCTAGTCGTGCGAGCAGACGCACGGCACCTCCCGACACCGTCTGCTATTCCACCACCGTCGAACGTCGTCTGCAACGCCTGTAAAGCGCGGCCATGCAAACGCCGAGTCGGCGTCCGTTATAAACTGCGTCCGTCTGTTTTTCCTCCCTTGTCTAAAAACACTTGCAACTCTCGCAAGATTTGACCATGAAATCGGCGTTCTAGAGTTCCATCATGCACGGGCCACCGTCTAGTACACGCGTCTGTCAGTGTCTGGTAATGTGCAATAAAATACGACAAAGGTCTAATACATTAATCGAAGAAATAAATAAAGCAGTCTTTTCAACTGCTCTGTTTTGTGTTTTTTTTTGCTGCGTGTTTTCTTTTTTTGCGTGGTATTCGCGATCGAGGTAATGAGTGTCATGTCGCACAATTAAAATGCGACCTAAAAATGTTCGCTTCGGCAGGCCAGGTGCGCTGCAAACCTTGAGAGCAACGTCCATTGCGAAGCAGTATGACGGGAACATACCTGGACAAACTTGATGCGGGGCCTTGAGAGCCAAATGGTTCTCAAATTTTTAACTGTGTAGGTATTTTATTAGTATCAAAAACCATGGTCTCACTCACGACGGTTGCACAGTCCACAAAGCAGCATTGTCGCTTTAACTGTAATCAAATTATTTTTCCACCATCAACACATTCAAACAAGACAGGTCACGCTACATAATACAACATAGTTGATGTAGGACGTTAGGCTTGGACCAGTTTCGCTACAAAACAAGCACAAGCACAGCGCTTTTGAAGTCGCGTACTTGCGACAGCTATTTGCTGCAAACTAGGTCGGCTGAGGAGATCTGCCTCTAAACACCTCGTTGAACGCTTAACAACTCGTACTTATGACAATCAACGAGCTCGACGAGCTACGCTCATTGAGCACGGAGCAATCGCCGGCAGTCACGTTTTGTATTGTTTGACACCAAAGCGGCACGGGAGATCACGGGATAGTCTAGAAAACAATAATGATTCTATGTGGATTTTCAAATATAAACTGATTGTCAATTTATATACTATTACTTCACAGAGGAACACTTTTACAACGGAAATTTTACGCGTCAATCATGACTCCAACCCATGAGAGCCGAAAACGGTGCTTAGGTACCTGACGTCAATTGCGGGACTCAAAGCGGGGCTACCCCCGTAAAATATGTTTCCAGGACTTCTGGGACAAACTTCCGGTATCGCGACATCCGACGTTATAAATTTACAAAAAAAATGAAAGACGTTTACAACTCCCTGTAATTCCGAACTAGAGCGCAGCTCTTGAGGAGGAGGAGGAGGAGGAGGGTACGGTATGCCCCTCCTCCTAATCCGCACCCCTCCTCCTCCTCCTCCCCCTCTTCCTCCTCCCTCCTCCTCCCTCCTCGTCCCCCTCCTCCTCCTCCTCCCTCCCGCGTGGTGCATTATGGAAAACGTCCTATAATGCAACGCGCGCGTCACCGCGGTGCATTACGGGACGTTTCCCATAATGCACCGCGCGGTTACGCCGACGCCGACGCCGCTCAAGCCGGAAACGGGCGCCTAAGAGCTGCGCTCTAAAATTATATGTCCCGTCAAGGGTGTAAGATAGGCAGGTGAGGAAACGGAAAATAAAACCTGCTCCAGCCGTGCGACCCGATTGTATCCTCCTGGCGGATTTTGCTTGGTAGGTGCGTCAGCCTCACGATAGATGGCGCGGTGGCATGCTGAAGGCGATGGCCCTGGGTTTGTATGGAACTCTTGGAGAGAACGCGCCGTGTCAGCGATATTCTTTAGTTTAAACTGTCATTTAATTAATCATGTTAAAATAAAATTACCACACCATTGGCTATCGATATTTTCCTTAAAATTTAACGCACTTTCCTAGCCTTCCAAGCCGCGTGAGCAGCCAGCAATGCGAGGTAGTCTGCGAACCGTCACGATCTCTTTGCTCTTAGGTTTATTTGTTTTGCTCCCGAACGAGCTTGTAGCAGACGAATTTGGCGGTAGCAGACGAAGTTGACATTTCTCTCCGTGTTTTCGCGCCGTGTTTTAATGCCGTGTTTTGGCCCCTGGGGACGAAGAAGATTTCTGCAGTGTGGGCCGTTACTGTTGTGTTACGAGCTTTCGGTTGGGCTATGGCCGGCAAAAAAAAAACAGTGATGTTTAACAATCCAGTTGATCGCGATCGGCTGGCAGCATGGAATCGAGCAGTGCTGCAAATGGAACGAGAACTTCGAAGCTCTGACGGAATTTGGGAGAAACATTTTCCTGCCCACATGATGCCTGCTAGAACGTCTCATATTTAGTATGAGAGTGGTATTCTGCACACCCTGAAAAGACCGCGACTCTCACAAAATACAGTACCGTGGATTTACCCTGGCTATCTTGACTACTTGTCGTCGGCACCGTGAACGAGGCCGCCTTGAACACCGCCAGCACGGCGGCTGCTACCCGTCTCTTTTACTCGTCAAGGACATCCCAATTCTGATGGACAATCTAAAAGTGATCGACGAGATGATCCCGTTCCCGCAGCTGCATCAACCACAAGCGATTGCAGCAACACAGAGTTTCATGCGACTAACGTACTGCCGTTCATGAGCACGTGTAGTGAAAATGGTGAGTGGCCTGCAACTTATGTATAGGAAGAGGAAGAGAATGAATAGGAATACCTAACCAAACTTTGGATGGTGATGATCCACAAAGACACTGCGTAAGTTGCCGGTGATCAGCTGTCCCTTTCTCAACTTTGGAAGGAGTCTCACCTTGTCGAACTTCCAAGCAGAGACTTGGGTCATGCACGTGATAGGCAACGCTAGAGTGCAGGCCCATGACTTTTCCACCATTTGTCCGAAGGTCAACTCCTCGAAACCACATGTGTTTGAAAAGGTTTACTCTGTCTCACATGAACAAGGTGGCGGTGTAGCGGTCAACACCTTCATCTGGGGAAGAGCCGTACAAAGCGACATTACAATCCACGGCATACGGATTGCAAGCCCGCTTGATTGGGCGCATGCACTGAAATATTTGACCGTCTGCTGCTCTGCAGCGGTGTGGCCCTAAGCACAAGGGGTACACTGAAATTGTAACCAGAATTTGTTTTTGCCGAGGTGCGCGAGGTGCGGTGTCACGACCGGTTCACCCTTGTCACCAGCGCCAGTGAACAGTGCCCCAGCTGCCGTTCACTGGTGAACACGCTTCCCATCCATGCAGCCGGGCAGCAAAAGAAGAAAGCGAACAGCACCAAGCTCAGGCTTGTAACATTCAGTCCGACAAAAAGGGAGAAGGTGGAGCAACTGAAGAAAGCCAGGGTAGCCTAAAAGAGATCACGCCTTAAAACGCTAAAGTCAAGACAAAAACTACAAGATAAACCAACAAATTCCTGGAAAAGGCTGCATGACGAACAGCTAACCTTGACATTCTTTCTCACCGCCGCAGGGTGTCTCGACTTTCTCTTTTTCATCGGATCTTTTATTATAACAGTCATCTCAGACAAAGTTTGATATCGCCTCCTTACCGCATCTTCCCTCGTCTCGACCATTCTTGTAAACTCCGTCTGATTTCATCGCCAACCGTCACTCACCAAATGTCTACTTTACCATTAGCCATTCATGACTGGAACTCACTGCCTGACGTAATTTTTTCCTTAACTGACACTAAGAAATTTTCTGCAGCCATTAGCTTATTTTTTCTAACCCATAACTAGATTACAGCGTGTTTTTGTTGATAAATAGTTGTGTTATTTGTTTGTTTCTTGAAGTGTTCACTTCCTTGTATAATGCCCCCTGGGCCTTCAAGGAATAATAAATGATGATGATGATGATGATGACACTCTTCACCAACTACTTGCCAAGGCCAAACTAGGTTATGCCCAGCTGTCGGTAGCAGAAGAATGTATTGCTGCAACTCAATGCAAGTCAAAGTGGCAACTCAGAAACAGCGACAAAAGGTTGCTACTCTGTTGTCTACTTCTTTTCCGCACATCGAGTGGCTGCCGGTTCCTCAGGGGCAAAGATGCTCATCCTCTTCCCTCTGTGAAGACGATTTGGAAGTACATATATACGTAGAGTAGAATGTTGGGCTAGTTGGTTTTGGAACTTGGAATACATTTTAGCGCTCAAAAACAAGGAGAAATAGAAGAGAAACAGACACCACAGTGCGCTTGTGGGTCATACAGATTGCAAGCCCGCACTGTGGTGTCTGTTTCTCTTCTATTTGTCCTTGTTTTTTAGCGCTAAATGTATCCCAAGTACATATATACGGTCGGCCTCAAGTGCGAATATGATCAGGATTTCTTCCTTGCCGTGTAGATCAAACTCCAGCAGAAAGTGGATTTTGTGAGTCATGCGATTCTCATATTTGACGAAATTGAATTTAAAAAATGTAAAGCGATTCGTCACATGCGCACTCGTTACAGGACGATTGGTCACAGGACGATTCGTCACTATAGGCACATTCGTCACAGGATGACTCGTCACGCGGGCAACTCGTCTCATCGCGAGCACAGGGAACGATAGGAAAATGCAAATTTCAACAACTGCACAGATTCCCTAATGAGCAGTTTCACGACTTCCCACTACGACATAAAGTAGTGGTTAGAAAAACAAATCTTACAGTACTCAACATAATAAACGTTTTTGGCACTCACTCGTTTTTCCTTTCATCGTATGACAAGTCTTCAGCAGGTTGATCTCAGCTTGGTTCCGCGCATGCGTATGCTGGCTTGAACGAGCAATAATTCGACTGGCAGCCAAATCAGTTGTTACTTTTGCTTTGCATACACCTCTTCTGCGGCAAAATAAATAAAAAGTATCATTGTCCTTTCAGCTGCATGTGTACGAGAGCATTCGGGACGGAACCAGAAGACTAAAAGCATATGTTACAAATTCTTCACCCTTGAGAAGCAAAAAACATTGTGAGAAAAGAGGCGACCTACTTTGTCCGGCCGAACCAACAATCATTGTTCGGGATCGAACCAGGAGCTAAAACGTTTGTTACAAATTCTTCGCCATTGGGAAGGGAAAGGCATGCTAAGATAAGAGGCGACCCACCTTGATTCCCAAACCAAATGGAACAATACATTTTCTTGGTGACGAACTATTGTGGGACCGGTTGCCCGCGTGGCGAGTCATCCTATGACGAATGTTCCTGTGTGACGAATCGTCCTGTGACGAGTGCGCATGGGACGAATGAACCGTATCCCACTTAGCAAAATCTCAGATATAAGCTGCTGAGAGAAAGACAGAACTTTTGAACAGGCCATCGACTTTTGCAAATCTGCGCAAAAGTTTGCCCACCAGGATAAGTTTTGGAAACCCCAGATACGTATGGAGAGCCAGTGGCTGACAAAGACAAACGGTATCCCGGAAGACGTAAGTTTCAATAGTGCAGCTTGACGCATGGGCCGAAAACATTCCCAGCATTTGGCAAATCACGCAACAATGGAAGAAAGAACCAATTTGCAATAGCTTTTAAGAAGATGAACGTCAACAATGCTCTAAAAAAGACCTTGACAAAGATGATGAAGGTGACACCTTTGAGATTTTGTCTGTCGATGGTCGCAAAGTACACCACGAGGGGGACTGCACCATGACGGATAACGTGGCTGAAGATCGACATCGGTGCACAAAGAAACCTTCTACCTCTCAGCGTCTTCAAGAAACTCCATAAGTAATGACAACCACTACAGAGCTCAACAATGCCACGGAGCCGGGGAGCAGGTGAACTGCAGCATTCGGGCACAGCTTGTGTTTCGTGCGTCGCATTTTATTGATAAGCCCAGGTTGCCTCTCTAATCTCCTCAAGAAAGGGGCCGGAGCCCAAGCAGAGATAGTACGGCGCAACCAGAATGCCCGCCGCGTACTTGTCGCTTGGATATAGTACAACACACAAACGTAAGTTGTTGATGTCGGCACAAGAAGCACCAAAAATAGCGACAATTCACTGTCACTGGCCACCTACGGCCTCGACAGTAGCGTGCTCGACTAGCTCCTGCAGACGCTGCAGGTGGCCACAGCAAAGTCCTTCGCAGAATTATTTGGTACATACGTCATGTCATGAACGCATTAGGGTTATTCTGGCCGAATATAGAAATTGATTACACACCTGCTGCGTGGATGCCCCGCTTCTTCTTGAGTCTGTCTTCTTTAACTTGGATTTACCGTTGTCCCAACACTCGTCGGCAGAGATGCAGCTGTCGGTTATACTTGGTGCAGGCTCTTCTACGCGTCAATTTTAGCTTCTTTCGGGGAGTTGTTAGTAGTAGCACGAAGACGCTCCCCTCTTCGTGTAAACCACTCGCCTCTTCTTGTCACCTTCGTTAAAGGACATCGTTGTAGGGCAATGCACTCTAGTAGAACTCTGAAGAAAGAGGAAGCGTGAAGAAGATGCTCGTTCTAGGCGGTGACAGCGATGCAATTGAGACGGCGAAGGACGTGCGGGACGGCGAGACGCAGAGGCGACCGCCCGAGAAGCGGCCGCCACCGTTGCCAGACTGGAGAACGCTAGTAGCTGCTCATCTTTAAACCGGCTACAACGCAAAAAACATTCGCGCTGCGAAGCAGAAATCTTGCAGACTCCCAATCTAATGTTATTAGAATGTGTCCGTTCAAATAAAATGAACTAATATGCTCATAATTCACACCACAATAATGTTTTTTTTAAGTTATCTTTTTACTACGACCTCGTAACCAGGCGCCATTCACGTCTCCTCGAGTTTCCTTGAGTGGAGGAAGTTTTCTCAAGGAGCTCCTCAGCCGTGGAAACGCCGAGGCGCGTCTCTGAAGCCCGATGGCTCCTCGAGTGGAGGCCAGCTTCTTTCCTCCAGTCCAGTGAGTCGAGATGGAGTGTCGAGTCGAAGCCCGTTTATGAATGCGACCGTAAGCTTTTTTTTTTTAAACATTGTTATTTTTGTGTTAATTTTGTGTCTTTTTAAGGGACCTTTTAGGTGTGGAGAGAATTAATCCTTGTTTGAAATGAAAAAAAAGAAATAAAAAACGGCATGTTACAAATAAAACAAATTTAGCATTATGTAATGTTAACCCATAAATGTGCTTGCGAGATCGACTCATGGAGAGCTTAACAAATGCAGGGTGTGTCTTATGATCGTCACGTTCCTCGCTCCCTGATTGGCTCTTCGTCTTCTTTGTCGGCTGAGGCCGCAATCTGATTGGCTGCAGGATGATAATGACATACACGAGACTCGCCACGCCCCGCCTTTCTTAAGCTCTCAGTGACTCTAAACATCGTTGGAAGATGACTATCTTCTTTCCCTCAGCCAAATAGTTCATGCGACCAACGACCTCGGCGCAAGGGGCGCTGAAGACGCGGTTCGGGACTTCTGGAGCCTCAAAATACGCCATTATGGACTGCTCAAGTTCCCCGTGCACGATGCACTCGTAGCCACAAGAGAGACCGCCACAAACTATATAAATCTGTTCAAGGTGAGTGCCACCTCTTCAGCTCACAGGGACACTAAGCAAGACGACTTAGAAGACAGGGCCTCCGCAAGGCGACAGACGCGTCCGTCTCGGCGTCACACCGTGATAGCGTCTCGCTCCTTGTGAGACGCTGCAAGACGCACTGCCGACGATGCTGAAGCACTGTAGGTGTCGATGCCTTAGCCCACGAGTTGACATTTTGAGGACAAAGTGGCAGTTCCTGTGTTTAGGGGGCATAGAATCCTATATACTGACAGAGCCTGCGAAATCGCCACCAGAAGCGGCCGCTGAAATCGGAAAGGTGGAGCGGCAGACAACGGATGAGAGGAGAGACACGTAACTGGCTCTCCGCTGCGGCGAGACGCCGAAACACACTTCTCACGATTGAACAAGTGTGTTTCGGGTCCACGCCGGTGCAAAAACTGTGCCCTGACGTCCAGGTTCCCCGAGAAATGGCTCTTTGATGCTCTGTGCTACCGGATCCTCGCGCTCCAAATCTGAAATGGGCACCTTATGGCTCCATCGTCGAACTGCCAGGCTTTGTGAGTATAGAGGAGGTTACGTTTGGGGTGACCGTGCACCATCCTACATAGATCGCCTTAGGCCAGCTTAGATCGCTTTGTGTGGCAAAATATCCCATAACGAAGCAAAAAAAAATAATTCGTTCGACTGCTCGAAACGTTTTATTTGGGGGTTTTAGATATCATGTTGACAATCGTTGCGCACGTTCACGTTCGATTGAACGCTAGCCAGTTCGCAAAATAGTTTAATGGGGGTGAGTTTTAGTATTGCGTATACGTGCAAACGCAAGCACTCTGCGTATGCATTTGTGTGACGTGTTTACACTCTGAGGCTCTGCAGAACCCCAAGCTGCGTCTTAGATTGGGGAATGGCGACAGCACGCGTGCGCCACGTGGAGTACGCAACGTTAACGCAAACGCACAGCGCATGCGTTTGCTCGCATACGCAATACTGAAACTCTTTAATAGCGTTCTTCGCGCCGCAAAGAGAACCGAAGCATCTTGCGCTTGGAACATCGCTAAGAAACAGTAAAAATTTTATTCAACACGGAAAATCAAAAAAACTTTCCCACACGAAATTTTGGAAAAAGACAACAATTATGTGACGTATACTTTGGACCTGAGTAACGTTTCGCATTTGTTTGGATGTATAAGAATACGGCACGTGTGGTTAACCGGCTCTGTCGGCAGTCACCGGTCCTGTCATGTGACGCCGTGACATCACGTGACCAAGTCGCTTAACAGCACGGTGTAACGTTACATGATGACTTGACATTCTGCAGTCGTGGTATCCTAGCACGACACACTGACTTCGCTTCGCGTTACCTACTCGTGCTACGTCATGTGACGCACGGTACTGCTGCCCGTGGCACCGCAACTCGACAGCATAATGTCACGGGACGTTTAATGTCTTCTCGAATATTCAAACTATCGCGTTTTAAACAGTGCAAAAAATGCAACATAGGATTATGGAGACACAGGTCGCGTTCACCTTTTATTTACCAAAAAATGTTTCGGGTACATCAGAGACGTACATATTCGAAGTTTTATATAGCAATTGCTTTGTTCTTAGCTAAAAGCCAAGTGTGGGACCTTTCGTGCGAGCTAATCACACTAAAACACGTGAGAAAAAATAAGCTTTATTATGTTAGCAGCGACTGGTGTGCACTGAATCTGTATTGGCCTTTTCACCTATCGACATTCGTCTGTGGGGCTCCTGGTAAAGGTTCGTTGTGATGCGGCTGCCGTTTCTTAAATTCCGAAAATGCTCGCACTCTTTCTGCGGCCGTCTTTTTCGTAGGAACGACGGCCACGGTGGAAAAGGAGAAGGGCCTGTAAACGGCACAGCTTATCGAATATTCGCTCCCATTTATGGCACACGCCGTGAGATGGCGCAACATGACAGAAAAGTTCGCGATGCGCGTGACCGCGTATTGGCGCGCCGCGTCAACGATTTCCCTTTTGCTTGAGTAACCACTGACCCTGGATAGCTCAGTGTGTAAAACACTTCGCTCACAATCTCACGACCAAACGACCAAAGCCTTGGTGAAATGAAGATTGGCGAGAGGATTTGCCCGGTGGCCTTATGTCTGTGTCGGGAAAGACGATGGGTGCTCGCCAGCTGCGGAGGCGCCGAGAAGTCGGGAGATGAGCTGCTGGCCGAAGTGACGGGAACAGCACGAGGGTGCGTCACCGATGGAGGAGAGAGTTTTTCTTTGTGAGCTTGGGAGGTGTTTCGGCGAGGAGGAAGGCCCGCCGTTGGGGAAGAAGGGGGACGTGTCGGGGGAGCCACTGGTGACTGATCGGGGAAAACAAGCGCCTTGGACGGGGGCGCGGGGGTGGAGAGGAGGACCGAACCAAGAAAAGATCTCGTTGGCGGATTGGAAACGACGGGGGCTGACGGAAAAACACGAAGGAGAGGAACTGCGCAGCGGCCCACCGAACCTGACCGAGACCCAGACTTTAACGTGTACAAGTCTGCCGAGACCCATCAGGCATCCAACCGGATCACCGAGACCGCGGCCCAAGAACCGTCCGGCCGCTTCACCACTACGTCGCTCAAGACAGAGAAAGAGCCCAAGGCCCCGCGTTCTTTCAA
>JAZHYW010018746.1:0-12059 GCA_037355805.1 Ixodes ricinus | reverse complement strand
CGTATTGCCGCGATTGAGGATCAAACTCTGAAAGTCACCGAAACTGAGTGGGAGCTGACGTAAGATCAAGCTTGCTCTGACTCAAAGAGTATGCCCGAGCACCCTGTGCCACCTGTGCCACGCCCGAAAAACTTCGTGAACCGAAATTTTCCAGACCTGAGAGTGACCGAAGAAGCGAAGTCACACTTCGGTGACCTTGCGTTTTCAGTGTGCTTATGTCACCCTAAACGCGCACATAAAAGGTTAGGCACATTGTCTATTTAATACTAGTGCATTGGATTCCTTAGGGCTCCAGGGTAACATTTAATATGAATGGCTAATAAAATAAAACTTATTTCCGTCACTCTGCGACGTAAATGTGTTTGAAACAAGGATAAGCTTTCCGAGTGATGTCAAGAGGAAACTGAAGCAGAACTTGTAATAAACAACCAGTGAGTAGGCGAACATTAGAATTGGAAGTAACCAGAGATTAGGCTTATTGGACAACCAGCAAGACAGATGGAAGCAATCCAGAAAGCTGTGCGTTAGTTCAGGATAGACTGTGCATTCCTTCCACCAGAGCTTGTCCTGGAAGGTAGCAACATGTACTAGTGAAACGGTCTACCGGTGGCATGGGTGACCTGCTGGACTACATTGATTGCACGGCGTGCCAACTGACCCTTCCGTTCTGCCTCTGCTCTTCCCTTAGCGGCGGCACCCAGGAGCGAATTCTTCCCGCTTTGCCTGACTGTGCGCCGGACGACGACTCCTGAAGTTTCCCTCCTAAAAGGTGGAAAGTGCGCCCACGCAACTCTTTCAATAATAGAGACCGGAAAAGTCAGCACCTGCCAAGGATAGGATACCGAGCCCCAGAAGCTCGACGGCCCCGCCCAATCAAGCGCCTGGAGCCTGACTTGAATGCCTACACTCAGCATCAGGCGCTCGCTCTTGCCACGGCGTAGACACAAGCCCAGAGAGGTGGACCAACACCGCATAGAAGGAGAAGGCCTTAGTGCTTTGAGTGGTTCCGTCACAACCGCGGAGGAAGGAAATCCAAAGGGCAAACTACGGTGAAAAAAAAGTCGAGTGGCATCGACGTGAAAAGATAACGTTTCTTGTCGAGAGCGGCGCGAAATTATTCTGAGCGCTTATCTGACATTAATATATGTTTGAAAAGCAAAGCATTGTACAATTTACATATATATATATAGTGAACATATTATGCAACGCGCTATCAAGGTTGAGAGTAGTATCTTTTTTAGTTTATGATAATCTCCGCAACGGCGGGACTACGTGCAAACTCCTGCCAGATGCCCACTCCCACTTTTCAGAATGAACCGGTCCGGCCGCGATGTTCTCTTCCCCTCGCACGGGCTCCGATTCTGGTAAATTTACGTTGTGCAGTGAGCTGTTGGCTGTTTAAAAGGAACCCTGAGACTTTCAGAAGGAAAGGGAACCGGAAAATATCCAGTCATCGCAAGGGACACGTCGAGGACGTTAAACTGGTTAAGCCTTCCGCACTGCTGCCACCCGCTGCTCTCGCGTGTGTGTGTGCAGTGTTGCCTTTGGGCGGTTAGTGAAAGTAGCCAAAATATAGGTCAAAAGTAGCCAAAGAAGCCATTTTATTTGTCTTGGCTGCCAAAAATGTCGCCACCGTTTTTTCTAAAAAAGAATCGTCATAGGAAGTGATAAATGAGACTATGGACAGCCTTAATCAACGTGAATAAATGCTCCCACTTCTTGAGTAATTAAGGTAAGATTTTTTTTAAGAAGCTCGATGCGCACCTCAAATATGTAGGTTGTTTTCTCCTGCAGCCGCAGACCAAACTTAAATCTCAGAATCACCACAAGGAGAGGTCCAGCTTCATTTTGTTTCTCAATTGAGTTTTTGTAAGTGAAACTTAAAAAAAAACACGCGCTAGGAATCCGCATTTGATACTGGAAGCGACAGGGAGTCTCAGCGCACCCTCCCGAGATGTGGAAAAGGAACACTCCAGAAACGCCCCTGTAAGCGGCCGCTTCGTTGCCAGAAATTGAGGCAGGTTGTACTGTTCAGTGTGCAGAAACTGACTGCAGGTGTCGAATTTCTGATTCTAGCTCAAGAGAAGAACAGCCAAAAGTGAGGTGGAAGTCTCAGTATGTCTGCTTGGCTCATGCCACTTTATGAGGGGTTTATGGCAATGAGCCTTCGAAGTGCGGATGAAGAATTAGGAAGCCGTAGTTGCATGTGGACTGCCATTTGTTTTAAGAACTGAAAGCAACGCTCGCGAACGCTTTTTTATATCTTCAATTTGAAGTTTCGATGCCTTTTCGCTGAAGACGTCTCCCAGGTCTGCTGTTTCTGGACTGAGGCAGATTCATGTTGACCAGGTTCAAGGATAGGCTTGTCGATGTGTTGTGTCGCAACACTGACGGGATGAGAATTCTCTTCAAGTTATCTAGGTACAAGTGTTCAAGCTCCTGAAAGAGTGCCAGCGGGTCAGCGTCATTGCTTTTTAAACATGATGTTGACTCGCTTTCACTCGGTGGAGAACAGACGAAAGAAAAACTAGGAATGCGTAGTTCTTTGGATCTCGATTCATCTTGCTCAAAATGCGGATGTTGAGGTTGCGGTCTTCTGCTTTAGCAAAAAAACCTGCCAAGGCGTCGAATTGTGCCGAAATATCTTTGAATGCAGTATGCGATTGCAAGCCACCTTGTTTGTGAAAGTGCAAAAATTTTGGGCGGGTTTTTCTTCACAGTTTGTTCTCATGCTGTCATGCAGCTTTTTATAGCCCTCTTGTCTGGAGCTTCTGTGTGCGAAGTAGATGTAGGTTTCTCGAACCATGTGCTCGATGGCAGAGGGGATTGATTCCCATTGCCTTGGATGCCACAAGGTCAAGCAAGGTTGTGACACGTGTCGCGTCTCTTTAGAGCGCGGCTCTGTAGGCGCCCGTTTCCGGCTTGAGCGTCGCCGTCGGCGTCGTAATGCCGTTGCGCGACGTAACCGCAAGCGGTGCATGTTGGGACATGCACCGCGCAGGCCCTCCCCCCCCGCCCCCGCCCCCCCGCCCACCCCCAGCCGAGGTCGCGAGACCTCCCCGGAGGTCACGTGACCCACCCCAGATCACGTCACCTCCCCCCCGAGGATAAGCCGGGAAGGATGACGGGAGGTGGAGGAGACGGAGGGGCACTACCCCGCCCTGAGTACCCTTCCTCCTAACACTCCTCCTCCTCAAGAGCTGCGCTCCTAATGCTGGCCTTACAGGGAGTTGTAAACGGCTTTTTTCATAATTTTCTTTTAAAGGTATTGGTTATGTCAGAAATAATGCCATTTTTTCACCTAGCCCGAATATAAACATTCTTTTGTACTGAAAAGACGCCAGAATATAAATTGAAAGCAGCCAGAAAGTAACAAAAAGGGCAAGGAGCCAACTTGTAAATTTTTTGTCGCCAGACCGCGCTCCAAAAGTAGTCAATTTAAGTGCGCAAGGTCGTACATCAACGGCAACACTGTGTGTGTGCGTGTGTGTGTGCGTGTGTGTGTGTGTGTGTGTGTGCGTGTGTATGCCTGTCCCGTGTGTGTGTCTGGGGGGGGGGGGAGGGGGGGGGTTCGGTTCGACCGCAGTCGTCGGGTACTTTTTGTGTGTTCGCTTGATGCTACGGCATTTACGTGGATTCGCGGAACAAGTCCTACTACGGTTTGAGTGACATGTGTGGCAACCAGCCAACGGTGACACCTCTCTTTCGACAGAGAGAGACCTGAAAGTTCGTGTTCAAATGTTTTCGCCACGGCTATTGTGGGACGTGTGGATACGATCGACAGGTGAGTAACAACTTAGTTACGGGCTTTCTTGGTCATGTGGGGCGCGAGTAAAGTGCTGCAGTCGGGTTGTTTTTTCGTTCTTGTTTTTCGTGACAGAATGGCATCTTGTTCGTCGTTATCCGTGTGCGGTTGCGTCGACATTTGTAAATATGCGTGGTAATATTCTAGTTTTCACTGGAAGGTGAATGACAAGTTTGTGTGATCATACAAAGTGCGTTGTTTGTGCTTATCTGTTTATTTATACTAATGTTATTTTATTGCCTTTACCGCTTTTATACTAGAATCTTAACTGTATTTAAGGTAATAGTATTATTGTATACAAAATCAGATATTTTGTTCTAAGGCAGCTCGAGCCCATAGGGAGAAGTAAATTAGTTGACTGTGAATAGTAAGTTTAGTACCCCTGCCACACGGAAAAGTTAATATATTTTCATTAAATGATATGGGACTTAATCAGATCGAGCCTTGAGTGATTATATGAGCGTCGCAAGCTCATTTGTCGACCCCATAATGTCATTCGATCGAAATTCCATTACTTTTGCCGTGTGGCCGGGGTATGATGCAAGAATTCTTTGACTGCACGCGATAACATCGCTTACATGATCGTAAGTGACACTTGTCTAGCAGTGTCCGCGTTGACTACGTCTACCTGATTTTTAACTGTGATCTGTTTTACTGTGTCCAATCACTGCGTGTCTCGCCATTTTGTCGAAGTATTTTTGTGTAAAATATGCATTCCTACAGCAATTATTGCGTGGCTCAATGTTTTCTCTTGCCTACCCCGTACCATTTCATCCCGATTATTCAGCGGTGTAATATTTTGCCCGTGTAATAAAATATTTTCGAGACCCGTTGCTATGTGCAGCTTTCATTTTAGCTAATAAGACACGCGTATGTGACTAAAGCGCGTTACGACGGTCGATCCACGGGCGTTGCCTTCGCTTCGCCGCGCGCCCCGATGGCCTTCCTTCGCGACGTCACGAGAAGAGCGCTACGGCCTTGTCTTCTAGGAGGTGTTGAACAAGGGGAGCGGATCGGATCCACCCATCACCGTGCGATTCCAGTGCGTTGCGTCTAACTGGATCCGAGTGGTTACACAAAGAATCGCATGGATCGGAACTGTCCACAAGTTTAAAACCGCGCGGATCCGTACTGGAACCGCTCCGATCTGACATTTTCGTACGGGGAAATTCGTTTACAAACGGGCCGTCATGCACCCAAAGCATGTTTCAGAGAAACGCCCTCGATGTCTGAACCTTTCGGGACGACCTTATACACTTTAATTCACAAAACGTATGCGACTCCGCTGAAGCTAGAGAGCAAGCATGCATGCTACGACAGACAGCCCTGGCTTCCATGGACGAAAGTGAGCAGCAGACATATCTGAACTACGCTCGCGGATGCTTTTTGTCCGCGCTCTTTGTGAAACAATAATAATGAGCTGCGACACAGATGTAAGGCCAATAGCCCACACCAGATAGAAAGGTATAAACTTTCTAGCCTAAACCTCTCGGACCGAGTCAAGAGCATTTCAGTATTGCAGCGCGAGGTTCCCACAATGAGTGCATCGCTCTAAAGAATGCTTAGGCTGTATATGCAGTTAGCTCTTCGGCATTTTATGCAAAGCACTCGTACATCAATCGCCGTACTTCAGTTCTACTCACCTGCCATGTAGAGTACTTTCGCGTCGTAGAACCCTCCTTTTGTTCGCGCGTCTCCGGCCCAGAGACCTCGTACACCTTGTCGTCTTCAACTACACCGCTAAAGTTCCTTACATAGTCGGAACTCACGACAGACTGGGTCTTGTCGAGCAGAAATTCTACTAAAACATAAGACATTGTAGAGCCCGGGCTGGATCGACAGGGTGGCACAAGCGCGTAAACAAAACGAGTTGAGGGCGATCGTTCATGGAAGCTCGGCGAAGCTTCCTTAAAAGGGAGGTGCAACGATTTTCGGACTTCGGTCAAACATTTTTGGAAGTTGCCCTCTGACACTTCTGAAGTAAAGAACAGAAAACCGATTTCGCCTGCGTGTCCTAGTTGTTACGTAAAAAAAAGGTAAATATTGGCATTTCGGGCACCCCTCAACTCACTCCCAGTCTTCAGGGTCACACCTGGCCGCACTCCCAGTGACGTCATTCGGAGTGCCGTGTAGCTTCGCGTGTGCTATCTCGGGGGACGCTTCCTCTCCCTCTCTCTGCTGACATTAGCGGGCGTTATGCTGCAGCTTAGAGCCGAGCAAGGTCAAGTAATCTTCTCGCCGTAGTTCCTTCGGCTGCCGCTTGGGGCTGCGGTTGGGGGAAAAACATTGACCTTTGCTTTGCGATTATGCAGCCGAATCGCGGCGTTTTTAATAAAGGAGGTGTTTTCTCTATTCTCCGGGACACGATAAACAACGTAAAACTGACGAGGTACAAATTTTTTTAATCATAAAATTGTTGCACCGCTCTCTTTAAAGCTTCTATGGGCGAAGCGAAAGTGGCGAAAGTAGAAAGTGGCGCGTTTGGCGTGCTCGGCGTTCCGGCGGGCTTCTGATCAGGGTTGTCGGGTGTCCTGCTTGTCATTTCTCTAACATCAGCGGTTTTATGGGCTCACGTTCCGTAATTGTTTTCTCGTGCATAGATTATTTTTCGTATTCATAGATCTGACGAAATAGTGGTATCCGAACGAACTTCACGTCCTTTGACCGTACGTCTGTCTGCACACCGGTTTCAAGGAAGAGGACAGCTATTTAATCAACCATTCTTTAATTAGAGCTTTCCTCTCATTCTTTAAAGCATTCTCACTGCTCTAAATTATGAAAAGGACTTATATTGTAGCAGACAACGCGCACTTGCGCCATCTTGGTGAAAGGTGGCTGAAATTAGAGGTTGAAAAGTTCAGAAAAAGTGGCGCTAATTCTGTCCCTGACGCAGAGGAGTATTGTCCCAAATATTTTTTCAGCCCTTTTTCCTCGTTCTTGCAGTTATTCACAGTTAGTCTTGCGACGAAAAAGAAAGCGAGAAGCGCGTCACAAGAGTTATGAGCGAGTTCTCGAAAACACCTAATATTTATAAATAACCTCTTCAATGCTGTCCGCCATGTTCCGACATTGCGAAAGGTGCAAATGTCAAACCACTCATGATAGGGATGACGAAGTGGAATTTCTTTTTATTCACCCTAAGGTAAACATACACTTTTAAAGGTTCAAGCTTTCCAACCGCGCCGGTTCAGTTTTGTCCGCCTTCGCGCAGGGATTTGAGATTTTCAGTTTTAAGTTTACTCTATTAGTAGACAACTTACGTATAACGTTATGTCCAAAACGCAGTGACTATAGGGATCACGGTAAGGCAACGAAAAACCAGTCATCGTGGCTCAAATCTGACGCTCAGGAAAAGGGTTTATAATGAACCCCTTTCCTTCAAGTGCGCTATCAAAAGCGCTGCACATGTGTGAAACGCTCCCTAGGTGGATTTTCTTGGATTACTTTTGTTTCATTTATGGTAATAAGAATAATGTCAGGCGATCAACCTTCACGGTGTTAGTTTAATAATGCAACGACTAGCTCCCACTTATCGCTTTACACCCACCATGACTCTTGCGATTTGCAACCAATAATAAGTAGCAAGGGCCGTTTTGCTAGAAACAGCGTCTCAGCCGAGATTCAGGGAACGAAAGCATGGCCAAAGCCAGTGCACGAACTCAGCGGGACTCACTTAAGCCGCGTCTCAAGACGCTCGCGCGTCCCACCTGCTCCACTGCTTTCTATCACCCAGTCTCAGCTGAGACTCTGTTCTAGCCTGAGTGTCGAACCGGAACCGAACCGAACCGAAAACCGGAACAGAACCGTTATTTTTAGCCGAACCGGAACTGAAGCGAACCGAAATCTTCGCCGCCATCTTGGAACTGAACCGGAACTGAACCGGTAAAAAATATAACGGTAACCGGTTCAAAACGGTTCACGGTAATTTTTTTTTCAGTACAAAATGAGCGTTTGAGAAGCAAAAATTGGCAGCTGGCATTTCTATGTAGTGATCAAATTGTCATAAATCGAATTGCAATGTATAAGAAATTGTGGGTTTTCGTGGCGCTTTTGTATTGGCACTACGATTAATCGTGTGACACGTGGTCACGTGACGTCATGGTTTCAAGACATGCTGTCAAATAATGTCACGTCACGTGACCCCGTGGCGTAGTCGCATTACTCAGCGCGTCAAGTCAACTTAAATTCAGAACGTCAATTTCCCCCTCTCTTCTCCAACGTTTCGTCCGCTTCTTCCTCCCCTAGTGAAAAAAGTCATTTGTATAAGAAATTTCTCATGTCCAATAAACACATATGAATCATACAAGATATATAAGAACATATAAGAACCATATGAGAACTACATAAGAACTATATAAGAACTGTATAAGATATATAAGAACCATATAAGAAAATTATAAGAAACTCCTCAGAAGTTTCTTATATGGTGCTTGTGTGTTCTTATATATCTTATATAGTTCTTATATAGTTCTTATATGGTTCTTATATAGTTCTTATATGTTCTTATATATCTTGTATGATTCATATGTGTTTATTGGACATGAGAAATTTCTCATACATATAAGAATTTTCAATAGGGTCCCCGGCCTTCTTCTCCTCGCCCTACCTTCTTGAGTTGCAACGGAATATAGATGTGTTAGCGTTGTTGACACCGTGACGTCAGATGCCATCACTAAAGCCCATTTATACAGAAAAGTAACGACCAGGTAGCGACATCCTTTGAAGAATGCCGCCTACTATCTTGGGCCAAACCAGGCGGCGCTACCGCCGACGCGAGGGTGTGAAAAAGCAAAACATAAAGACAAAAGGTGTGAGCGTCAGAGGAGGAGGGAGGAGGAATGAAGCGACCGTCGTTCTTGCAGGAGAACCGACGCGCATGCTCCGTTGTGCCTTTCCCCTTGGTGGCAAAATATTCTAAGAAAAATTGCTCGCCAAAGTTTCAGCATAAAATATTGTAATTATTTTGATATCGCTCTGTCAATGCGAAAGGGGTTTTGTGGATCTTTGTTTTAGTGAACACAGCCACACAAGGCAGAAAGCCTGCAACTGGCAACGGTCGAAAAAGAACATAATACTAAAAATTTTGTGCAGGACAATGCTGATAAAAGTAGGCATTGACAGGAAACGATAACCCGAAACAGAATTACTGTTTCTTATTTCCATTTGATGCATTAAGTTCTGTTACAGTCGATTTATGTTTTCAACTTCGACATATTTAATAACACATTTAGCATAAAAAATACTACACTCCTAGTGAAACCTAATTGAGTTTAATTGCTGCAATACAATTAGCAGGTGTATAAACAGCACAGGATAATAAATGTGTTAACAGAGCCTCGGTTCGTGGTGCGTGTGTTAATGAATCCCCCCTCCGCTTCCAGTGTCCCGCATTTCGCTAGCACAAAGGTGGCCACCCTAAGCAGAGAGGAAAACTAATGGGTGTTTTTGCAAGCTATCAACGTCAGCGATTACCTCTTAGTGGTATTTGCTGAAAGTGCAAAAACTGTTGCAGGAACTATTTTACATGTACACATCATTAAGGCATCCAAACATGTCTTCGTTGTTGCTGAACTGTCTGAGAAAGTTGTCCACGAGAATAGAAGCATTGAAAAGACTAAATATGGCTTATTAATTTGACGATAAATAGAACTACAAGTGTGTATGGCAGGGATACCTGAAAAGAAAGATTCTAGCGGCCTTTGAGAGACAGCCGAAAGTCGGCAGCCGCTCAAATTCTCGCAGTTTTGTTTAAACTTCACAGTTTTTGGATGCAAAATAAAAGAAATGGAGAATTACTGCTAACAAATGACAGAAATATAATTGTCGAATTGGCACCCCCAAACAAAGGAGGGAGTCCCTCAGGAATAAAAAGTATTTTCTAAAGGAGCATCGTCAAATGAAAAAAAAAAGGGGGGGGGGGGTTAAAAACCTATTGTGTTGTAATGGTTTCTCTGCTCCGCCTCTTCAGCACTGAGCAGACAGTGTGATCCTGCAAAACTACTTCGTTTGCGAAATCACTCCTGCCAGAAAGCGCGTTTTCGGGGTGCCAGACGCTCGCGCCGTTCCTCACGACGCTGCACCGCGCCAGAATAAATTTTGTTTCTGAATACATGGGTTGCACTGAGCGCGAACCTTCTGCAGCGCGCATTTTGCACCTCGGGATTTGATTTTCTCAGGAAAAAGAAATCTCTGACCACTCGCATATAGTGCGATGATGTCACGTGCAAATCATGTTAAACAGTTAAATTTTCTGTTCAAATGTGATGTTCTCAACACAATACTTAGGTTCACTTTAAGTGAAAGCGTATCAAAAAGTCACAGCATATCCACGTGGTGAATGATGATGAGTGGGCGAAGCTCGGAGTGAATCGTCGGTAAACCAGCGATTCTTCCGTTTGCACCGTGGTGGGGACGTTTATCGGAACGTTAACCACTTGCCCCTTGATGCCATACTGTCCATTACCGTGCGTCAACCGCCTTATGCTCATGAACGGCAAACGAGGAGCGATCAGTCGTTCTTCCACAAGGTTCAGAGGAGGTAAGTGATCCGGTTTGGGTGGGTACGTGTAGCCGTAAGATACGCTCATTGGAGGCACCTTTCCCGCCACTAGCGAATCCTTGCAGCTATAGCAAATCTTGTACTCACCGCTGCTGGCAGGGAACTCGCGCTGCAGCACGGCGATGGCATTGGCGCGAGCCTGGTCGTTCTTTATGGAAGATATTGTGACTAGACTGTTTGAGAACCACAATCTATCACACACACCACAGCTATGGCCGAACGAAACGTCTAGAAAGTCTCGCTTAAACCGCGCGTCGGCACCTTCGGGCTGAGCTCGCCTGATGCGTTTTGCAGACGCCTCACGAGCTCTCGCTGCATCGGGGTCTGCCTGCCGATACGCGCGCTTTCCACGCCATCTCTTGAGCCATTCATAAACTAAACCTCGAAGTGGCTACATACCCACAACTAGGAGGGACAGACCCACGCCTTAAGGAGCTTCGCCCTAAAACTAAAAAAGCGAGCTCCGGGCTTTCAGCGTCCAAGCACGCGCTTTCCTACAGTGCAAGTGGTCGGGACAAGAGGCTCGTGCTTGTGGCATAGTAAAGTGGAGATTGTGGGCCAGTTGGTTCATTGCAAACAAAAAGCGCTGAAAAAATACAGACGCAGACGAACGGAAACAAGACAAGGCGCACACTCAACTGCAGTTTATTCAAACTTCACACGTTATATAACCAAAAAACCCTGTTTACCCTACTCAGTCTGCTCAGCCCGCCTTTCCGAAATTCAAACTCATTCGTAGATAGAGGTAGGGACGTGTCACTTATACATTTCTTCTCTCTCCTATTTTCATATGCCTCGTGTAATTCTCGCGACACTTTATCTTTGTACCTAGAAAAAATCTTAGTGTTTGTTTCTAGCACAGGCTGCATCTGGCCTTGAAGGGGCCATGCAAAGCGTTTCTGGCCATTTTTTTTAAAATTTACATTGCTTTCGCACGAATTAGTGGCTCGGACACTAGCAACACATTAAACATAAAATAAACAAGAAATCTAGCGTATTATGAACATAATAGCTGAAAGAGGTTCAGAAGTTTGAGCGCATTTTCTTTTGTTGATTTCGTTATTGGTCTGAGCCTAAACGACAAGAGCGTGAAACAACCATGCGCTATCTTCCTAAGTGTTGGAAATTAACATCCAGTTTTGAAGATGTGAGCGCCCCACCAATTTACGGATGTTCTAAGCAAATGTATAAGTGAGAGTAACGTGCTTGAAAGGATCAGAAGGGGTACCTTGCGCCAATTTAGCCAGTTCTACCTCTAGAATTCTATGTCATCATTATCCGACGTTCCAAACCAATGTCGTCACCGAACGCTCATGTTTGACAATGATAGGCACGCCGTTCGAAGCAGCATTTGGTTTTCTTCGTCCCTTTGCAATGCACTTTTAAACTGAAACAAGGTATAGCGAAAGAGGATGTCCAAACCGTAAAGTTGTGGAATATATATATCAGTCTCGCGATGATATCCTGCAGCCTCATAAAATGTTAGAGCGCGCATGAGTGATAAAGCACGGAGTTGTAAAATCAGGCCACAAAACAAGTGCCCGTAAAACCAAATATCACTTTCCGAGACAGTTTTCTGGCGAAGTTTCGAGCTCGTGCAGTCCGATGTTCTAATGGGATTTAATTTAGAAATATATTGTCTGTTCTTTGCGATATTTATGTGTAATTAGGAGCCTCATTACA
This sequence comes from Ixodes ricinus, assembly GCA_037355805.1. Classification (NCBI taxonomy): domain Eukaryota; kingdom Metazoa; phylum Arthropoda; class Arachnida; order Ixodida; family Ixodidae; genus Ixodes; species Ixodes ricinus. The sequence goes on along the minus strand of JAZHYW010018746.1, from coordinate 12 downwards.
CGCATCTCTACT